>PVKZ01004378.1:0-85501 GCA_004027375.1 Macroglossus sobrinus
CAGCTCTGAGCTTGGGACTTTTGATGGTTACTTTGTTCTCTCCACAGTTCAAAAGGACCTCGCAGCCCTCAGCCCTCACCAAGCCCAGCCTTAATCTCCCATCCCTAGTGCTCCCAGCTGGCCAGTTAAGGCGGTTAAGACTCTGGATTAGGGCCGGCTTTACATAACAACGCAGGAGCTAAAGCCATCCTCTCCTGGGATGGCTAAAAGACTTCTTTTTATCTTCACTCCTCAGATGGCCTTTTTTTCCCCTCCCTTAAACAGCCTTCCAGCCCGCCAAGAGGCAATGAACTTGGCCAACAGGAAGACAAAGGGGAGATTCAGGATTCGGCCCAGCCGCACAGAGGGGCATCTGTAGGCTGGCTCCGGGCGAGGTGGCTGCTTCTCCATGGCCAGGGCTGGGCAGCACCTGCTGTCCCCAGGCCCGGCCGAGTGGTGGCCTGCCACCCACAGCCGCGCTCCCCAACCTGGGGTGGGCATCCAGGGAGCCACAGACTCCCCAGATCTTCCCTAAGCACCTCGCCCTGACATTTTTCCACGGAGCCAAGGATGGCAGGCTTGGGGGAGTCCCTGCTGCGGCCACCAGATCTGCAGGCAGACACTCAAGGGAGACACCCTCGGTCCGTCCATGAAAGGCCTCCCCTTTGAGTGAGGCCTGTTTGCAAGCGAACAAAGTTGGATAGCCAGTCCCCAGCCCGCCTCCAAGTCCTGGCAACTGAGTGGCTCTTAAAACAGTGTTTCTCAAAGAGCAGCGTGCAGACAAGTCACCTGGGGGCCTAATAAAGCACAGCCTGGATGGGGCGGGCCCGGCGTGGAGGCTCAGAGTCTACATTTACGACAGCTTTCGAGCCACATGTGGCCACAGTCCTCCAGTGGGGCCCAGGCTCCCCTGGAGAATCTCTTGGCACTGTCCGCTCTCCCCTCAAGGCCCCATGGGACCCCAAGGACTAGAGATCCCTCCCAGAGATCCTGGGGGCCCCGGCTCTCTTGCCAGCAGCCTGCCTTCGCCTGCTTCCAACAGAAAGGGCCTCCCTGTCCCCAGGCCAGCATGCCTCTCCTCTGTGTCCAGTAGGAGATGGAAGCACCGTCCCCTTTAAGAAACACTCTCAGACGCCACCCGTCCCTTGCACCACCTCGGGGAGTCACGCGGGGAGAAGGCCCTCACTCCCGTTCTGCAGAGGTGGAAACGAAGGCTCGGGAAGGGTCGCGTGGCTTCCCCAAGGTCAAGTCAGCACGCCAGTGGCGGCGGGCCCCCTCCCCTAGGGTCCTCTAGGGTTTGGATTCATTCTACGACATAGTGGCTCCCTGTAGAAAGAAGTGCGAAAGCTACAGAGGAGAGAGGGAGGGGCTGCTGTGTGTGTGTGTGTGTGTGCGTGTGTGTGCGCTTGTGCATGAGTATGCGGGCACATGTGCATGTGTTGCATGTGTGTGTGTGTGTGTGAGCATGTGGGCACGTGTGCATGTTGCATTGTGCATTGTGTGTGTGAGCACGTGGGCATGTGTGCATGTGTGCATGGATGTGCATGAGCATGTAGGCACGTGTGCATGTTGCATGTGTTGCATGTGTGTGCGTGAGCATGTGGGCACGTGTGCATGTGTTCATTGTGTGTGTGTGTGTATGCGTGTGTGTGCACACACCTGTGCTCCAGGCGAGCGACACGAATGGAGAGCTGGGGGAACTAATAGCTCCTTCAGGCAGCGCTTTCCACCTGCCTGACACGGAGGGGCCTGAGCGTAGCCACTACGATCGCCTCCCAGCAAAGAAGCTGAGGGGCACCAACCTGTCCAAGGTCCCACAGCGGACACCGAGCGGGGCCAGCATGGGCACCAGCGGGGCCAAGCGGTGTGGCTCCACCCAGGACCTGAACCCGTGAAGCCACATCTCCCAGCTGCTCCTCACCGCACCCCTCACCCTCACCCTCACCACGAGGCAGAGTCTGGTCCCCCGCCTGGTGTGCGCATTTTCTGCAGGGTACACAGGACGTGCAGCAGACCAGACGGCCCCGTCCCCACCTCGTCGGCCCCTGGGAGAAGCAGCACAGTGGATTCCAGTACCTTCCAGCTGAAAGTCTTCCTGTTCCTCCTCGCTGAGCGTGTCTCTGAAAACTTCGCCCACCAGCTCCTAGAGGAAGACAAAAGGGGTTACTACAGACATGCCGGGCTCGGGGAGGACCCTGGCCCCCCACAAACTCGTGCCTGGCTGCTCGCACGGGAGCGGGGCCCGTCCTGATTCTCCCGATGGGAATCTAGGTCAACTGAGGTACAGCCCACCACAGTGGAAGAGCTGATTCCAAGATGCTTTGCAGAAAGTAAGTCTTCTCAGTCTCCGGCCCACCGTGACCCGCCTCACCGGACCACACTTCCCCGCTCCACGCCCGAAAAAGACAAACACAAGCCCAGGAAACAGGTCTCCTATGTGCCGTGCTGAGCCACCACGCCGGGCTTGGGACCCGCGAGCCTCCCCCGCCGCCCCGACAAGAGGTCTCGGTTCGGGTCCTTCCCCAGAACAGGGTCCCGGGCGGGCCGTCCCGCTGGGTTTATAAAGAGGGCCTGGCATGACCCACCTCCCCCGTCCTGAACACAAACCCGAGCTCCTCTGCGCGGGAGTTAGGAACCCACACGCCCTGGCTTCATCACGCCTGCCACGCCTCCCCGGCACGCACGCCGTCCGATCAGTGGTCCCGCACGCTCCTCGCCTGTCCCCACACGTGTGACTCATAGGTGTCCAGCCGCTCCTCTCATAGGGCAGAGCTGCTCCCAGCTGGCCTGGCCAGCCGGCTGCTCGGGAGCGCTCAGGTTGGCCGGGGGAGTGTGGCTGGTCAGTCCGTGGGCTGGGAGATTTCTGGGAGGTGGACAAAGGTGCCATCCCTCTGACCCCATCCCATCAGGACGGCTCCAGGGAAGAGGCTAGACCAGCGCTTGTCATCCGTGTGCTGTGTTTATGGGTGTTCTGCCAAGAAGCATTCTGTGATCACAAAGGATGTTTTTGTTTTGTTTTGTTTTGTTTTGTTTTGTTTTGTTTTGTTTTATACTTACATCCGACAAAATAAACTTTATTTTTTTTAATTGAAAAAATGATTTAAAAAATTTTTAGGGTCCTTTACTGCAGAATTTGCTATGGCAAGGGACACTGCAGATACCCTAATAACGTAGCAGCGTACACTGCCTTCCTCACACCTATTCAGACCAGAGTTTTATCTTTCAAAAGCGTGACATGGGGTTCATGTTCCGAGGAACCCCCTTTTGGGGACTGCTCCTCCCTGGGTAGGGTGAGGTTTGAGGGTTTATACCACCTCCTGTCTCCCGATGCCCACAGTTACACTGTGGCAGTGCTTCTCAAACCACAAAATGACAAGTGATTAAAAAAAAAAAAATGCCCCAAACTCAGCCGCTGTCCCCAACTTCTCTTTTTTTGAAAAAAAAAAAGTGAAAAAGAAAAAGCACCTTGAAAAATTATCTTTAAAAAAAACCCTGTACCTCAGATGCTTAAAAGAAAAAGCAGGGGTCATCATGATTAGCAAAAAGAACAAAAAAAAAGTAAACTTTAAATTTAAAAAGTGCTTCGTACGGCGCCCCTGCCCACTGGGCGCAGCTGGCGTAAGTGTCCTGTCCTGCTGTTGTGTTTGGTATAAAAACGGGTGACGTTAGGTGGGTTCAGGTTCTCGCTCTCCTTCCGCTCCGTTCGGGGGCCTCGCGCACGCCGTCTCACGGCCCCGTTCGACGATGGTCATCAGACGCCCGGGGTCCCGTTGACATTAAACCGGGCCACGCTCCCTCTCCATCAAGGTGGCTTCCCTCTTCCCTCTTCCCTCTTCCCGCCGCCAATTACTGCAATCACGGAACATTTCCCCGGCTTGTAAACTGGCTGTTTGTGTTAACGTTGCCGGAGCTGACAGCAGCGCTGGGAGACGGTGACAGCAAAGGGATGCGCCCAGGTGGCATCGTTAGATGCCAGGGACGCCCCGGCAGCCGATTACAAAGCCAGCCTTTCATGCCCGAGGAGACGGATGCCGCCTCCGCCGAAAGCCTGGCGGGCGGGCGGGCGGGTGGCCCTTCCTCACAGGGGCTGGTGACGGCCTTCAAGGGAGCCACGGACCTCCACGCCCCGAGGCCCTGGGGCCCACGTTCGACAGGGTTCGCCACATGAAGACTTCGGAGCACCGGCACCGTCTCACCGGCACACGGGGAGGAGTTTACAGACTCCAGATGTTGCCACCAACGAGGCAGCCCTCGGGGACCCCGTCACGAAGCCTCTGAGCGCTAAACACGCCCCCGGCCATCCCTGGGATGCTGGCTCCAACGCTCTCCGAGGAGAGCTGTCGGCCAGGAGGACCGAGCTCGGCACCTGCCCGCTGCAGCAGGGGCCTGGCACGTTCTGGGGTTGGCCTCTTCCTGCCACACCGCGCCCTGCTCTGCACAGCACTTCGGACCCCCCGCAGTCCCACGCCTGCTGACACACTGTGCGCGCAGACGCCTGAGTCCCGTGAACACCCGTGTTCCCCCCCCCCCCAGGGCCAGACGGGCCAGGGCCTGTGGTCCCCACGCATTGAGGTGCTAGGTCCCCTGGCCCTGGGAGCCAGGGCCAGCCACGGCATCCTCGGACCCTCAGTCTGCCGGTCTGTAAAATGGGCATGCCGATGACCCCCCCACAACGTGACAGCTGAGGCTGTGCGTGTCTTGCGTGCCCCACACCGCGCTGGGCACGTTACAAGCATCAAGTTCCTTACTCGTCACGACAGCCCTGCTCTCTCCACCTCACAAGGAATGGATGCTTACAAAAACGACCTGCGAACTGCAAAGTGAGACGTATAATTGTTATCCGTTTTTTTTCTTCAAAGGAGGGGCCCCCAACCCTCAAGGACCATATGAGACAGGAAAATGCTAATGACAGCCACTCACGTTGCCTTCACACGCTCACGGTGTCCGAGGCCCTGAGCGACGGGCTTCACACAGGGCCCTCTGGAGGAAGGGCTCCTGCTAGCTCTGTCCCCAGACAAGGAGGGCTCCGCGAGGCCAGTGACAGGCTCCAGTCACCGGCCAGCGAAGGGTGGAGCCCAGACTCAAGCCAGCCCCTTCGGTGCCCCACCTGAACTTGTACGGCGGAATCGGGGCTCCTGCGGGCACAGGGACAGAGGTGGCCAAGGGTGGCACTTGCCAGGGACCCAGGGTCACACTTAAAGAACTGCCAGAAAAGCAGCCAAGTGGGGCAGAGGCCAAGAACTCCCACCCGCCCGTCAGGTCTCCAAGGCCCCCACGGCCCTTACCCACTAGGTCTGGGCCTTGGCTGAGCCCTGGCCGGGAGCCCTGTCTGCAAGGTGCCCAGCCGGAGCCGCGCAACGAGCCTGCGGGAAGACACGCCAGTGCCTCGACCGGCACAAGCCCCACCAGAGCCCCGCTGCCCAGGGCGCAGGGTGTGGGCCCCGGGCGGGTCAGAGCACAGGTCAGACCCAGCTCTGCCTCACACGCTGCGTCACCCGGGTGAGGGGGCTTTGTCTCAAAGGTGTGTGCGCGCGCGCACACACGCACACACACGCATACACACGCACACATGCACACACATGCGCACACACGCACACACGCATGCACGCACGCACGCACACACACGTACACATATGCACACACGCAGTCACGACGCCCCTGGGCAGCTATGAGGCTTAGGTACACCACCGAGTGCAAAGTGCTTGTCTGTGCCTGTCGCCACGGCTGGGGCTCCAGACGCCAGGAGCTGCTGTCATTGTCGGGGCCACCAGAGCATGGAGCATGGCTGGGAGAAGCCGAAAGGCTCGCCGGGCCCAAGATACTCCCCCGGGCACCTGGAAACATGCCCCCGTCCCGCCTGGCTCTGCGTGTGGTCCTCACGAGGTGGCACCACAACTGCCCCAACTCTATGGATGAGAAGCTGAGGCACAGAGGGTAAGGACCGGGCCAAGGTCACAGAGCCGGCCCGAGCAGACCCAGGACGGCAGGCTGACCCCTGGCTGCAGAGCCCACATCCTTTGCCCTGTCCCCTAAAAAGCCCGGCGTGCGGCTTGGTTCGCAGTGACCTGGCTGGACTGCTTCCTCCATCTACTCGGCCACTCCCCTGTTCCCCATCCCAGGCCCCCTCTCCTCTGGCCTCCCAGACAAGCCGCCTGAGCCTCTGCTCCCAGTTCAATCAAACTTGCCTGGGTCCCCAGCCCTCCTGCCCCCGCCAGCCTGGTGCCAGACTGAGCCCTGCCCTGTGGCTGAGCCTGGGGGCCCTGCGGACCTCAGGGCCCGGCCCTGCCCCTCCCACAGCCCAGCACAGCCCTTCCTCGGCCCTTCCTCGGCCCCGCACCGGGCCCCAGGAAGTGAGGCCAGCTCCTCCAGGCGCCGAGTGAGCGGCCAGCCCCAGCCCCAGCCCCAGCCCCAGCCCCAGCCTGAGCCCAAGCCCGGAGCCCAGAATCGCAGGCACAATGCCTTATAAGGCCTCTGGGGACGGGAAACCACATCAAAGCAGGGCCTTGGGGAGCAGGCTGGTTGGGTTGGGGTTTCTCCTCTTTGTCTCTGCGACTTCGTACTCCTGGGCTTCGGGGCCCCTCCCCCCGCCGCCTGCCCCAGCCGTCCCCTGTCAATCTTCCTAAGAGCTAACAGATGTTGGTGCCGCGGGTTTCCAAGGGAACTCCTGGTGCCCACAGCACATGGCCCACCTCGCAGACTGCAGGAAGGCCCAGGGCTGGGGCAGGCCAGGGAGGGGACGGGTGGGAGGCAGGACCCGGCCACCCGGCAGCCCTTGCATCCAAGCGCCCAAGCCATCTGCCCCGGAGCTGCCCCGGGAAACTCCTGGCCAGCTCTCTCTCCCAGCACGCTATGGCCTCGCTGAGAGCCAGCGCCCGTGGTCCCAGGTGGGCACGCTCCTCTCGCCCTGCCGGGCCGGGGAGTCCCGCTGGGCACCGGGGGCCAGCAGACGCCTGCCGTAACCCCTCCAGCCCCCTTTCGTTTGGCCCTTCTGTAAAATGGGGGTTTAGGTGGTCAAGCGGAGTCAGCGAGAAGGAGTAGACGGAACAGCTAGGTGGGTGTCTGAGGCATAGGTGAGGAGCACGGGGTCTGAGCTCTGTCCCCCTCCTGAAGGCTTCTCGTGCACTCAGAACCCCCCACCCCCCCCGACACACACACATACACACTCATCCTCGCAAAAGCCTACTGCCCAGCGACCCCGGCCTCAGCGTCCACCTGGAACACACTCACACGTGTGCACAGGGGGGCACGTCCAGGTTCAGTGCGGCTGACAGTCACTCAGACACGTGCTGAAGGCCCATCGGAGGACACTGCCAGGTCCATGCAGGGGATAGCACACAGGGGACGCCACGCAGGGGACGCCACGTGGACGACAGAGTATGACACTACAGGTACGGTGAAGAGCACACCGACCCCCGCCTGCACCGTGAGATCACACGTGCACACGGTACCCATGGCCATCCCCAGGAGCAGATAGAGGTGGATGGAAAATCGGGGTCGGAAACTTCAGCCTTATTGGAACTGTTTTTAAGGCGAGGACATTCATGTGACACTTGGGTCACATGAGAAAGCCTAGTTTAACAGAAGCCCGCAACATCACCCACTTTATGAGGACGTGAGGTGTAAGAAGAAAAAGCACTCTCTGGGTTAGAACCTTCCGCCCTGGACTCGTCGGCCCAGAACGGGGCAGTGGGCGAGAGGACGTCCTGGGCCCCCTCAAGCACAGAGCGTCTGAGACCCAGCCCCACGCCCGGCAGCGGGCAGACCCCTTCTCTAAGGCACAAGTGAGCACGCAATAAATGTCCGTAGGATGAACCCCAGGGCCACCCTCACCTGCCTTTCCTGGGGATGGGACAGTGACAGAAGCCACTAAATCGTCCTCGCTGCTTATAACAATCCAGGTCGGGCTTCTGTTAAGAGCAACTGCGAGCCCTGACTCCCATCGCCCCCAGGACCAAGCCATCGTCCCCCCAAATCCGAGCCCAAGATTCCCAAGCTTGGAAGGCAGAGGGAGAAGGCTTCTGCCACCTGCTGTGCTGTGGCCACCTTCACAGGTGTCACCCAGCCCGGCGGCACGCACGGAGAGGAGGAGGGGACACGGCGCCGAGGGCTGCGGCCAGCGGCGCTGGCCTGTGTGTCCGCCCTACGAGAACCAGGCCTTCACGACCCAGACACGTGCGGCAGCAGTCAAAACCCTTCAGATCCTCCGTCCGTACCCGCTGGCGACGTCACCGCTGGGCCCCTGACCGCACATCCCGGCCTCGGCCCCACAGCCCGGGGACCCCGGCCCCACTTGCCTTCTGGGCTTGGGGGCCTGCTTATCAGAAGGTAGACGGAGGGCAGGGCGTGGGACGGCAAAGCTTCACAGGTGGGTCGACTCTGGAGCCACCACGGTCCCCTCTTCTGAGCCTCAGGCCCTAGGCCCCTCAGGGTACATAGGAGCCCCAAAGATGGGTTTGGCACAGCGGCCAGCAAAGTCTCCTTCCTGGGCTGTCAGCATGCACACTCTGTTGCCCCAACCTGTCCCAGTATGGGTCCCTCCTGGGCTGCCATGAGCACTGAACACTTATTTACACCGGTGCTGTCTCTGTCTCTCTGTCTCTCTGTCTCTCTGTCTCTCTGTCTCTCTGTCTCTCTGTCTCTCTCTCTCTCTCTCTCTCTCTCCCTTTCTTTAAACCCAGTCTCACCAGGAGCAATAAAATCAGTGAAATCACAAGTGTGATGTCTTAGTTGAGGCTTTAACAAATATAACGCATATTGAACTGACACAGAACCATGAAAATACAAGACATCCACCACTTAACCACGAGGCCCTTTCCCCGGGGAGAATGTGGATCAGGCTTAGGGAACTCTGAGGTTTAATGAGCTCAGAGTTGAGGTCCCCGCCCCGTACCCCGCCCTGAGCCTTCGGGCAGGTTCTGACAGGTGGGACGGGGTGTGGGGAGGAAGGGGAGACACCAGGCAGGGCGAGGCCCTGGTGGGGATGGATGCAAGCACAGGCTCGGAGCCCACCGGGCACCCCTCCACCCCACACCGGACCCTGGGCCCCTACTCAGAGTCTGGCGCTTCCGGACTGTTGATTTCTGGGCACAGAGGAAAACGGCAAACGCCAACGAAAAATAGCAAAGTCGAGCGTTACCCAGAATCCTCCGTAATCACCACCTTTGGGACTTCTGAGCTCTCCTCAGCTGGCCTGACGCAGGGCCGCCTGTCCGGGGCTGGGCGGGCCACGGGGCTTTGAGAGCTCGCCGTCTGGTGACTAGAATTCTCCTACTGGTGTTCAGAGGGGTCGGTACCCTGGAAACGGGAGGAAGGGTCACTCGGGCAGGGCGGGGAACTGAGGTCACGGACACGAAGGACCCTGCGATAACGACAACCCGCATTTCTCGAGCGAGAGCCTGACGCACGCCCAGTGCTCGGCCCAGGGTGTTGGTGTGTCACTCAACACTCGCACTCCGTGAGCAGGCGCCGATGTCACCCCACTTTAGCCACGAGGAAACCAGGGCTTGGAGAAGCTCAGTGACTCGCCTGAGGGTCTGGCGTGAAGCCCTGGCTGCCCCACGCCACGCTGTGTGGCCCCGTCATCCCCGAGCGCGGGAGTGACAGCCCCGCCTGGCAGGGACGAGCACCTAAGCAGAGCACTCAGCGCCCCACTGGGTGCCGTTGGCCATAAGTGGGGCTGACGCCTCTCCTCTCTCTGGGACACCCCCTCTCCTTCCCCGCCCTCCCCTCCGCTCCTGTTCCCCGGTAACACAGGACGGCCAGTCCCAGCCCCGCTCAGGGCCTCTGCCCTCCTGCCTGGCCGCTGGCCCCCCATGCCACCACCTGCCACACCACTGACCTGCCACGCGTCTAGCCTGTCACCACGCCGCCGACCGGCCACGCCGCACAGCCAAGTGTCCATAATGGGAGCGGCCAAAGGGCTGCGGTGTGCCTCCACTCCTCCCCCCCGGCAGCGGGGGCCACCTCTGCCAGCAGCTCCTGGCCTGGGGGCAGGCCCTGGGCCTGCTGCCAGGGTCCAGCGCGTGTGCCCTGCCGAGCAGGGTGGCCGTGAGCCAGGCTGCTTGTGACAGACAGCACTGTCATCCGTCCACCAGAGGAGAGCAGCCCCACGGACCACGGCCACCTCGCGCTGGGTGAAGGGTGTGCGTGCCCCTTCCCGGGGCACGGGCAGCCCAGCCAGGGGTCCCGGGTGGCCTGGAGCCCCCAGGAACCCTCTAGAGCGCGAGGGGGGGCTTCTCGCGTCTCCTAACTCGATGAACAGGTGGATCCTCCTGCTCTGTGCGTCCCAGGAGGCCTCGTTTTCACGAGAGGACAAGAGGGGCCGTGATCTGGGCGGTGCCAACCAACACGTGTCTCTAAACGCAGTCTGTACCCACCGCTCCAGACTCTCGCCCCGCTCCTTCCTGGATGAGGGAAGCAGGTGCCCGAGAGAACCAGGCAGCATCCACCAGGCGTCTCTGCGTGCCTTTCCCTGCCCCGTGTCGGAGGCCCGTGGGGAGCCCAGGGCATCCCCAGAGGCTGTGCCTGGGGTGGGTCTGACCGTGCGCCATGCGCCGTGAGCACACACAACTGCTTCTACAATCACAACGACCCCGAAGCTTTCTGAAGAAAGCACACGACAACAAACAGCAGTGGGCACCCCAGCGGGTTCCAGAAGGAATCGCACACAGACAGGGTCTCGGCCCTGGCAGGTTTGCAACTTTCCAGGGAAGCGGGCAGTTTTCTGATTCCGGCTGGGAAGGGAAGGTGGGAGCAGTGGGCTCCTCCACTCCCAGACCCCACTGCTCTCTCTCCCACAGCCACGGCTGGGCACACAGACCGGGCGGGGACCACCACCGGCACCCTCCTGCTGCTCACTGCCCTTGACTGTGCACGCACGGGAAGCCGGGGGGCTGGCGAGCCCCTTTCTGAGGTCATGTTAGGCAGACGAGGCTTTGATTCCAGAAGCGGCACGAGGCCAGCTGAGCATGTCAAACGAGGCTGTCACTGGGAGCAGGGGAGGATGGCAGCTCTGTCCTCCCCTCCCCAACCACTGTACACCAAATTCAACTGGTTCCGCTCTTAGTGAAGCAAAGATCCAAAAACATTAAAAAAAAAAAAAAAAAAAAAAAGGCTGTGGCTATCACAAAGGCAGCTGCCTGCTCTTGCACGTCTGGCCGGCGACCCGCATCGGCACAGGCTGGTCCCCTGGGGAGCCCGTGGAGGCCTGGGAGATGCTACACGAACAGCATCCAAGGTCTGAGGATGCTGGGGCAAGATCCAAGGCCTGGGGCAAGAAGGCATTCGTGGCAGCGACTCATCCGTCACACCTGTACCTTGTCCCGCTGCAGGCCTGGGGTCATCTGACTCAGAGGTCAACTAGGGAGCTATCACCCCCCCCCTTACAGGTGAGACAGGCCCCAGAAGGGGAGACAAGAACATGGCGCTGTTGGGAGGGACCGAGGCCTCTTGGGAGGAAGGCTAGGGCTCTTGGGATGTGACACGGCCTCCCGGACCACAGACATCCAGGCCAGACAAGGGGCCCTGACCCGCGGGGAGGCCTAACAACACCCCCGAGACTGTGCCCCCAGAAAAATGCCATGCAAATAAAATTTCCCATGGACCCTTCGTGAGAACTTTGGGTTAAGAGCCTCACAGTACAGATGAGGAAACTAAGACCTCAAAATCAAACAGAGCCTGCCCAGGGTCACAGAGCCGGAGAGTGACAGAGCCACAGTCAGAATCCAGGACATTCAAGGTGGGCAGCAGCAGATCAGTCCCCACAGGGGCCAGCAAGCACGACCAGAGGCCCCGGACGCCCCCAGAAGCCAAGAGGCGCATGCTCTGTGTCAGCCACGGGCGGAGCCCCACGGCCCAGCCTGGGGGAGACCCCGCGTTCTTCCCCGGGGGGCTTGGCCACTCTGTAGAGCCCGTTGGCATCAGGGGCCCCCTGAGGTGCTGTGGCACATGGACTCCCTGTCTCCTTCAGGGCTCTGGATGGTGGCTCAGCCCCGGGTCTGCATGGCCCCCACCCTCACTTTTGGGGGGCGCTTTCTCCACCAGCCGCCCACACCCCCTTAAGTGTTTTCAGAGGACCACCCTAGGGCTTTGTCTTACAGGTTCTGAGAAACTAAACCCCCCCAACTCGCCTTCCCCAGGTGGCCCGAGCCAGTGGCCAGGAGGAAGACAGCCCCGCTTCCTGGCCTGCCGTGGGCACCCTAAAGCCAGAGCTGGGGAGATGGAAATGTTCTCCCACCCCACCCCCACTTCCAGAGCGGCTCTCCCTACTTGTTTAGTATAAGCATGTCCCACGCACTAGTTGGGATATAGTTATATAAAAAATGATATGTTATTTATCCAAAATTCACATTTAACTGGTGTCCTGTATTTTATCTGAAACCCTACCTCTCTGCGACTTTGATCCGTGAGGTGTGAACAGGGCTGACTTCTCCCTTAACCAAGAGTGTGGACACACGTTCCAGGCCTGACGAGTGAGAACTCTGCACATCCCTGGCCCCAGGGCTTGGTCAAGGCCGGGCACATGACCCAAGCTGGGACAGAGGTAAAACTCCAGGACATCTGATTTCTTCCGATGACATGAATGAGACATAAAGGTGGAAATCTGACACTGACCGGAACACTTTACCTCTTTACAGGGAGATTCTGTCTAAGAAAATAAGCTAACACCGAGGAAAACAGATCCAGGAGGGAAAACAATAGCAAACGAGTCCTGACAATGTTGTCTTAGCACCTGGATCAAACTATGCCTGAAGCTGACAGAAAGCAAGTTGGTTTCTCAGCTGGGATTTTCAGTTCCATGAACCACTAAATCGTCCCTATTGTCTAAGCCAGTTTGAGCCTGTTTTCTATCGCAGACCACTACGTGAGTCCAGCTCCTCTCACTCCACCCACCCCTGGCACAATGCTGGCTCAGAGAATATTTAAGCTGCATCCACCGATAACTTTATACTTTACCGTGCAAGGCAGCACGGGACTATGGAAAAGCCTGGGCTTTGAAGTCGGACAGGATCCGTTCCCATCCCAGCTTTGTGCCATCCTCACTCCAGGGCCTGGTGCAACTCAGCGAAGCTGCTGTGAGCCCGTTTCCTCACAGCAACACTGACACTTGTCCCTGGGTGGGGGGGGAGGGGCATACAATGTTACTGCCCAAACTGGGACGCTTTTGAGAGCGAAAGGGGGAAGTAGTAACGAGCAGGCCAGAACAACGGAAGTGACCGGAAGTGGCACGGGGAAACGGGGAATGGGAGCCTGCCCCCACCTGCCCCCACAGCCAGTGTCTTCCAACCTGCCCACCCTCCCCGCTCCCCATCACTCTGCCCAGGTCGCTTCCCCTGCTCTCTCCTTACAGCCACCTCCCAGTTCCTTCTCCCAGCCTCAGTTCCACCGTCCCCCCTTGGACAAGCCACACCAGACCCCCAGCCTCAATATGGCCCCCCATTGTATGGCCCGTGATGCCCACGTTGCAGTCCTCTGCGCTCTGTATTACGGCTTCTCACACGTGGCCGGTCTCCCTGACTTGGCCAGCTACACTCACTCGCCCAGGACAGGGGGCTGCGCGTTCCTTCCTCGTCACCGAATGCCCTTGCAAAGCTGACGCAGTGCACGTAACACAAGACAGCAGCCGAAGAAGCCAGCAGCTAACTCTCCTTTCCTTCCCCTCTGCAGGTCCTGTACTTTCTCACGCGTCGATAAAAACATCCGGGGTGAGCTGTCAAGCAGGGACAATGAGTCACAAAGTGGGGACAGTGTGGGGCAGTGGTGGGCCAGGACATGCTGATAATGTCCTCAAGGCCAGTGACTCTGGGGACAGCGACCCAAGGAGGCCCCGCCCGGCTCAGAGCTCCCAGGCGGTGGTGGCCACTCACTGGCCTCGGGACAGCTTTCACTGATCTGGGGCCAGCACGGACTACAGCCGGGCCGGTCATTCATTCCGGCATCCAGCCCTGGCTCCTGCTCAAAACACGGGCCCGGTGTCTCCCTGCAGCCTCGGCCAGCCCTGTCCCCAGCGGTGGCCAAGTCACTTCCCAGCAGGCAAATGGGCAGGTGCAAAGGGCCTCTCCAAGCTGAGAGACCGAGGCCGTGACATCCCACACAGCCCAGGCTGTTCCACTCACGAGTGGACAGCGTCCCCTTGGGCTGCTGGGCCCCACATGGCTCCCTGGGATGCCCAGGGCCACCTCCCAACCTGAGGTCGGCTACCCGGAGAACACCTGCCACCCCAGCACCTCAGCTCAGGCCGCAGGCCAGATGGCACACTACTGCTGTATTTGCATAGGGTCCCACCCCCACCCTGGAGCCCTCAGGGGCTCCCTAGTTCCACCCAACTCGGACCCCTCTGCAGTCTCGCCCCCCCTTCCTCCTCAGCCCTGCTCACTGGGGACAGATGGTTATGGTGGTAAAAAAAGCTCGGGAGCCTCGCGCTTTGCCTCAGTTTCTCCACATGGACAAGGGGAGGGGGCAGGGCAAGAAGGTGTTTCCTGCCGTAGCAGTCCATGATGCCATGGGCTCGTGACAGGGTCAGCCCAGCCAGGCCCGACCTCCATCCTTCCTCTGTAGTCCCCAGGCCACCCCAAAGGGCCACCGCCCACTCACAGGTTTGCCTGCGGGAGGAGGGGAGGTGATGTGTGGATCTGGATACGTCCCCCAACCTGCCTCTGCCTCAGCCCTGCGCCTTGCTGCCACCCCAGCGTCCCGCCCCAGGATGCTGCCGGGACCAGAGGTGGACGCACAGCCCGCAGGCCGGGGACCAGCCAGCCCACATGCGCCTGCAATGAACGGCAGACGCACACCCGCGTGAAACACCCAGCAGGGTCCCCAGCAGCTCTGCCTCGGAATGTGCAGCTCAAACAAGAGCCTCGATCAGGTGCAAGTGGCAACAGGGTGAGTCCCAAGGGCCCTGAACTCATCCTGGTGGCACACGGAGCGGTTCTGGTTTCTAAAGTGTCTGGAAATCTTCCAGAGGCCGCAGGCCTGGCCTGGGGGCAGCGCGGCCGATGGTCGCTGGAGTGGAACTGGCAGCTCCACGTGTGAGCCGAGCGCTCTGCGCCTGGGGTTCCCGTCCGGAACACAAGACAGAGGTGGCAGCTCTCACGTCACACACTCAGTGGCCCCCGACACTGACACGCACTCCCAGGAGGTGGACACAGCCACCCGCACGGCGCAGAGGAAGGGGAGCCCCCCGGGGGCATGTCTGCTAAACAGCAGACCCGTCGAGACACTGCGCATGGGGCCCAGGCCGTCTGCGGCTCATCTCGGCGAACGGCGGCTGTGCCCACTGCTGCACGCGGCTTTCGTCCCTGCTGCCATCACACAGTCTAACCGGACAGAAGGGGGAAGACGTTGACGTGAACACACGGCGCGGCCCAGGGGTGGGGGCACCCAGGGGAAGGGGCGCGAGGCCTCCGGCTGACGGGGGCAGTGTGGGGAGGGACGGGGACAGCCCGGCCTGAGTCCAAGCTTGGCGGCGGGACCTGGGAGGCCGCGAGGCCTCTGGAGAGCCAGCTCCGCGGGCCTCAGAAGTCCGGCCAGCTTTCAGTTCCCGGCATTCCGGCCCCGAGTCGCCAGTCGGGACCGCTGCCCAGGGCGCTCGGAGCCGTCCAGGGCCCGGGATGCGCTCCCAAAGCAGCCTCGGCCCAGACTCGGGCTCAGGACTCCTGGGCCAGCAGGGGCCGCGTCCCCGCAAGGCCGATGGAGCCCAGCTGCTGGGCACCTCCTCCAGGTCCCCGGCCCCGGCCCAGCTGCGCATCTGGTTCAAAGGCCAGGGAAGGACCCCGGCCACCACCACAGGGCCTGAATGGGGACAGGCACCACGCGATCAAAATCCAAATGTAATGGCACGTTTCTCCCTGCCCTGGAACGACATTCCACGGAAGGCCAAGTGTTGGGGGGCAAGGAACGAAAACGAACTCTCTCTGTGCCCCAAAGACACACAGGGCAAGTCTGGGAGCGGCTGTGAGTCTTTTGGGGGCGGTAGGGCAGGGGGAAACGCCACCGCCAGGCCCCACACTGTCCCCTCAATCGGGAGGCTCCATGCAGCCGGCCCGCAACCCTTGGTCTGGGTGTCTGGGACTTGTTCCCATCGACAGGTGACAACCCAGAGCCCTCGGGGCTGCATCTGCTGGGGCTGCCGTGTCACGAGCCCCATGCCCACAGTCTCAGAGAGACGGGCTCCGTGGAGCCACCGGAGGTGGCACAGACCCCTTGTTTCTCCACGGAGGCCAAAGAGGAGGAAGCTACCAGCCCCAGTAGCTACCACGTGCCCCGTGCCTGGGACCTAGGGTCACTTCTAAGTTGGTCGGTGATCGTCCTAATCGCTCACGTTCCCCGAGTGCTTTGTGTCACATGCTCTGCCTCCAACCCGCAACGTCCCCTCCAGTGTTCCGCCCACTCTACAGAGGAGCAGTCAGACCCAGGCTGACTAGTGACGGAAGCTCCGCATCAGGAAAGGGACAATCCCAGGGCTTGAATGAGACCCCTCAGCCCGGCAGGGTCAGGCCAGGGGCGTCGATGGCCCGGCTCTGCTCACACCCGTACGCGGTGCCCTCCCCGCACCGACTCGCGGCTTAGCCATGTGACTTGTCCCGGCCAACGGGACCAGAGCAGGCACTTGAGAAGTCAGTCACGTGGGTTTCCTGCTCCTCTCGTGGACACCTGTCACTGAGATGAGAAGTGCTGACACCGGCCTGCCGGAAGAATGTGAGATGGACGTGGGGGAGCCAGCTTGTCCCGGCCGCTGCTTTTCTAGACCAGGCAGCTGCCAGTCAACCTGCCAACTGCCCTCAGAAGCACGAGCAGGCGGGGCCCGGATCAACAACATGGCCCAACCTCTGGGGACGCGTGACAAACGGCTAAGGGGGGTTTTAAGTCGCTGAGTCCTAGGGCAGTTTGCTACACAGCCATGGCCAAGTAGGTATAAATTTTTATATATATATATATACATATATATACATATATATATACACACACACATACACATACACACACGTATATTATATATGTAATATAATATATATAATATAGTATATATAATATATATAATATATGTATATATAGTTATACTCATGTACACACACACACACACACACACACACATATATTCTCACTTATTGCCCATTCTCTTCAGACGCAGAACAAAACCTATTAACAGCTTGAATACCAACACTATTTTCATTGCAAAACCCTTTGAAATCAACGGGTTTGCTTTACACGAGGGACTGTCAGTGAGTTTCAGCATTTAGATCAGCTGGGAATCCTAGAACCCCTGACAGCACTCACGGAAGGATGGAGCCACCCCTGTAACCCTGACCCTCGCCCCCCGTCACACCTGTGCGCTGTGTCCCGTATGTGGAAACATCTATTGCTCTGTCCTTGCTCTCTTCTGTGCATATGAGACAATGCTCTACCACGGGCCAGGGGACACGTCACTTTTCTCCCAGGCCAGCTGACATTAAGCTACACCTCTGTTTTGGTTATCTAGTCCCATGTAACCAACTGCCCCCAAATTTAGTGGCTTAAAACCTCCACTTTATTACCTCTCGTGATGCTGTGGGGTGACTGGCTCAGCCGGCAGCAATGCTGGTTGCACCTGAGTCTCTTTTGTGGCCACAGCCACTGGAGGCTGGGGCTGCGGTCATCAGGGCTCGGCTGGGCTGGAGCACCTGCAGTGTCTGGCACCTGCCTGGCACCTGGGCGGGCGTGGCCAGAGGCCCTGGGCTAACGGGCCTCCACTCCCTCCATCTGTCTCACGCCTCACTCTCTCCCGGGGACCTCACTATGTGCTTTCTGCAGCCTGTTCTCTGGACTTCTCAGATGGCGGCTTGGGGCTCTCCAAAGCACAGAAGCAGAAGCCGCCACACCTTCTTAGGTGTTCCTTCCAGAGTCTTCCATTGGGTAAAGCAATTACAGGTCCTGCCTAGATTCCAGGTAGGGAATAAATGCTACCTCTCAATGGGAGGGTGACAAAGAATTTGCAGCCACTTTGCTCCACCTCTCACCTCTTACACGCAGCCCACTCAGCCCGATGCCCAAGTCGGTGGCAGCTCACCCAGGTGGGGCGGTGATGCATTTACACCTTAATGCACACCTGGCAGCAGGCACAGGAAGGGTCTGACTTGGAGCAAATGTGCGTTTCTACCCAGAACGGTTCCAGGATGAACACCAGGCAAAGGAAGCAGGCTCTGGTGCTCAGGATTTCTGCTGGGTCACCAGAGGCCACTAAGGCCCCGTCCATAGTGGCTGTGTGCGGTGACGAGTGAACAGCACTGCTTCCGCCCCTGCCCGCATACGCAAGGGCACCTGGAAGGTGAGAGGCCACCACGTTCTTTGCAAAGACCTCCGTCTAGAAATGGCTACCAGCAAGATCTAGGCTCCCTCAGGCCCGGGGATGGGGGCAGGTCCTTCTCAGGACAGGAAAGGGTCTCACCTTGGCCAGAGCTCCAGGCAAAGGCCCAAGGGAGGTTGTAGGGAGGCCAGGCCTGAGGGCCCTTAATCGTTTAACTAACATCACATTGGAGGCATAATTAGCAGACAGCTCCAAATTCACAATCTGAGGCCCATTTGCTCTAATGGACTAATTAGCTGAGACACCCTTGGGCGGGCAATGCTCTCTGACCTTCTCGAAAACATCCCAGGGAGCTGGAGTGGCCCAAGGCTGGCGTCTGGTCCAGGGGCTGCCTCCCTACGCTGAGCAGAGACAAATGCATTACCAAGCGAAAATGCACCTTGCAGCACACACAGCTCGGGGACATCAACCAGGCCATCTCCTCCACACGGTTCCGCCCTCCCCAGGTCCCTGGAGGCTCACGGTGACTGAGAGGGGCGCGCAAAATAGACCAACGTCATCCTGGAGCAGAAAAACAAGTCACCGGCCCTGTGGAAGCCCGCAAAGTACCCAGAGCCACAAGCCGACCACAAAGAGTAGCCACTGGCTGTTCAGCAGCCTCTCTCTCTATCCAGTAGCTTCTGAGCACATGGCAGGGGCTCCCCACGGCAAGGACGTCTCAGTGAGGAGCTGGCAGGGGACGAGACCTTCGCCGGACCCTTGATGCATCTGACATGAGGGCAGGTGCGCAGGTACATGCAGCACACGTGCCGGGTGAATGCAAAGACGACCCCCAAGGCAGCGGGGACACTCAGTCCCCCAGCTCTGGATACAACAGGCTCCCCGGCCAGACAGGTCTGGGGAACGAGGCAGCACCCTGAAGCAACAGAGTCATACTGAAACCCCATACGCGAGACTCCCAGTGCACCTTGGCCCCATAAAGGCTCTGAGAAGTCCTGCGGCAAAGAAATTTGTACAACTGGTGGTTGGATCATTTTCTAAACTTATCTGAGCATAGAATCTTTTCCTCCCAGAATTCCTAGTGGGATACCATCCTAAGAGAAGCAATACATCGGCGCAAGGCAGATGTCACCAGCTAGCATCCTATAGGAACTAGGTTATTTAAATAAGTGAGTGGCTGGTTTGAGATCTGCACAGGAAATATTCAGAAACTTTCAACCCCATATGCTCTCTCCCCTTTTTCTTAAAACAAAGAACCCTCTTGGCTCGTCTTTCCCCCACCTTCGATAGAATTTGTTTTCCTTGAGAGACACAGAAATATTTATTTAATAGAAACAAGTCTATTAAATAAAATAGGAAAACCTATGGGGTAGCAATGACCAAAGGCCACAGAGATGATGAGAGGCCACAGAGTGACCGTGGGGCGTTGGGGACACGCGCCCTATCTGAAGGCACAGCCACACGCGGCTGAGTGTCAGGCTGAGCTATCGATGCCAATGTTACCAGCTTCTCAAATTTTAAAAAGAAGCCAGACTTCTAAGTGAAAAGTCCCCGTTTTTTAATATGGGTTGAATTTATTTTTTTTTAACTGAGTGTTTCAAATAAAATATTCCTGGGGGCTGGATTCGGGCCACGGATCTGCAATCTCCACCGAAAGGAAAAGAGTGAAAACGCTCATGACCCTGTCCCCCAGACCCGTCTGGCCAGAGCCCCCGGGACACAGAGCTGAGGCTTGAATGCTCTCAGCCCCTCGGGAGCTGTCACCCGCGTTCGCTGGGCACGGGACCTCCATTTGTGCATCTACCTGCTCGTATGCCAGACGCCTCAAGGGCCCCCCCACAGGTGAGACTTTGCTAAGACCCCACCCCATGCACTGGGCCCCCTCCTCCACTTGGGCTCACCCTGGCACACGTGAGCTATGAGCCGGGCACAGTGGGAGCCCAGAGTGGCCAGGCCATCGAGGAGACCAGTCATGGTGTCATAACACTAAGGTCCCTTCCAGCAGTGAGCTCTGTTCTCAAATCAAAGATAAAGACAAAAGCCCAACTGGGAAGACCTACAAAAGCAGGCCCAGCCCGGGGGATAGGGGGACAGGATGTCTGTGCGTAGCCGGCGAGAGACCAGGGCGTCCATGTAGACCGCGGGCACGACAGCCCGGGTGATACGTGGCCAGGGCTGTCTTTCACGTTTGTTTATTTTTACAGATGAGGCCCACGGATGTAAAGTGACCTCTCCAGAGGAACACAGCCACACCTGCACTCGAAGAGACAAAAGCAGTCCCTGAGAAGAGGAGGCGCCAAGAAAGCAGAGAAAGCAGCGTTCCAGACACAGCCTGGGGTCGCGGCCAGGCCGGCTCCCCAGCGGCCGTGGATGGGCCCGGCCCGCAAGGGGCCTCCCCGCTTCCGGAACCAGGAGGGAAGGGATGCTGGTCGCTCAGAATCGGACAAAAGCCACAGCCGTGCACAAAACACATGCAGTGTGGGCTTCTACCTGGAACCTGAGTGTGAATCTCTCATCAAAGCACTAGCAGCCCCCGGCGGCAGCACCGCTCACATGCAAGAAGGCAGAAGCTTCTGGAACATGGACCTAGACGTGGCCAGCTGAGAAAGTTGTCAGAAAAGGAGGCCCAGGCACCGAAAAGCCCCTAAAAAGGGCACAAGGACTGAGGGTGGGGCTGGGGCAGAGTGAGACAAACGTACCCAAAGAGTCACACTTCCCCTTCCACAGTGTTGCCTGTCACAAAGAGGGGGCTGTCCAGATGGGACTACATTTCCCAGCACCCCTTGCACTATAAGGCCATGTGATCAGGTTCTATGTGCCATCCTAAGAAGTAGATGGCACATCTGGCTGAAATAGAGAAGATAAATTTCCACACTCGCATTCCCCTTTTGCAGCTGGAAGATGAGCAAGCCACAGGCTGGAAGGAACCCAGGACACTCAATCACCACGTGGGTGAGAGTCACCTCCCAACCAAGATACCTGTTTTAGATTGGCACATAAGTGATAAATAAAATTCTAGTGTGGTAAGCCACCGTAATATCAGAGTTTATTTGCTACAATAACCTAAAACAGGAGAAGAAAGAAAAAAAAGTGGGCCAAGGAAACAGGTCCTCACCAGGATGAGCGGCTCAAGGCAAAAAGCAACAATGTAGGAAACACTTATCTCCCTAAGTCAGATCGGCCACCACCTCCTACATGCAGCCCACCTGAAAAGCCTCAAATAGAGGTCATCTTCAAGACCCCCAGGTGCTTAATGATGCCTACTGCCTGGACCAAGAATAAGCTATGACAACTTGTTTTGGAAAAAAATAGCTATTTACCGAGTATATTATTCTGTCCACCCACCCAACAACGTGCTGGGAGGGGTGAAGGCGAATTAGCATACAGTCTCAACTTTGATCAAAAGCCAGGAAGCCAGCAACCAATCTCAGGAACTCAGAATCTTCCAGAAGCCAGGAGTGGGCTTGGAGGGCCCTGCCGCTGAGCAGAACCCACCTGCTCCCCAAAGCAGGGTTCCAGCCTTCACACTATTGATGTGGGGGTGTCCTATGTTCTGTAGGATTTTTGGCAGCACCCCTGGCCTCGACCCACTAGACACTAGTAGCGGGCGACTGTGACAAGCAAGAATGTCCAGGCACTGTCACACGTCCCCTGCTCCGGTCGAGAAACCCTTTTCCAAAGGCACAACCAGTGGTGGCCACGCCAAAATCTAGGCCTAGTGTTTTCTGATCTTCCATCCTCTCATACCTGGATTTATGTAAAATGTTCGATTTTTAAATGTTGGCAACTAATTAAAAATATTTTGTTTTATGCTGAGAGAGTCAACAACACAGGTTGAGGTCACCAGCCGAGCCTCTGCCAAAGCCAGGGACAAACGAGAGAGGACATAACCTCCTTCCCAGCACTGGAGCCCCTGAACCCCGAAGGCCAAACGCAACCCACAGCCCTGGGAAGGAGCCCCCAGATCACAAAGAAAGAGGCAATCCAAGTCGCTTCCAGGGGATGCTGTCACAACATCGCTGGGAACTCAGGCTGACTGATTCACCCCAAGAAGCCAAAGCCCCTTCCCTTTGCAGGAAAGCTGAGAGGTTTTCCTCACACACAGCCCAACCCCCACTCAGCCGGCTCCCCCAAACTACAATTACCCTCCTGCTGATGCCCCAAAGTGCATGCCCTGAGGTTCCATTCTGTGAAGCAGACGCTGGTGCCCCAAAGGACTCCAGGCACCGGTGGGTCTTTCAGGTGCCGACACCCCCACCCCCACCCCCATCCCCACTCCCACCCAGGACTGCTCCCCGCGTCTCCCAGCCCCGAGTTAAAGAACTTGTTCTGAGCGAGTTTCCTTTACTTCGAGCAAAAAATCTGGGTTACTAGGGGGAGGGCAGTGGAGACGCTAATAAATCTTAGAATATACTTCTTGGCTAAAGGAAAAAAAAAAAAAACCCTACTTACTAGAGTCATGAAACAACTTTCCAGCCGTCTCTGAAGAAAGAGAGCGGGCTCAGAAGTTACTATTGTGTTCTAGCTGCATTAAATCAAGCTGTGAGCGGCACCAGGCTCATGCTTTTAAAGGATGCCCCGAGCCAATTCTGATGTTTAAAGGGAAAAGGGAAAGTTTCCAAGCCTTCCATAAATTCCGGGCGAGAGGAAGTCTCAGACTCGGCTGTTCACAGCCCGTGGCCCCCGCCTGGAAACAGCTTGGTTTCATGTATTTGGTTTTACTGTTCAAACTTGAGGGTCTTTTAACTTTTTATTTTTACAGGGCTCAGAAGAAAAGGGAGAGGGAGCCATTTGCTCACCGAGTGCCAAAGAAAACCCCAGAGCCTCCGTCGGGGGGCCCTTGTGGGGTGGGGACCCCCTGGCTCCCGGCGGCCCGCTGGAGGCCAGGCGTGCGGGCTAGGCTGCTCATTAAGTCCACAGGATCAACCCAGGCCAGGGCGAGCGAGTGGACACCGGGCAGGACAGTCATCTGGCTGTGGCCGAGCCTCGGCTGCCGGCAGCAGGAGGAACAAAATGGAGACTTTCCAAAACCGAGACGAGGCCCAGCCAAGATCCGAGGAACCCTAAATTTAGTCCCCGGGGGAAGACGGCTGTGTCTGCTCAGCCAGAGCACCAGTGAGGCCCCGCAGCCCTCAGAAATGTCAACCAAACCAAACAGGCCCTCCCAGGACAGCTGGGCCCCAAGCCCTGACTTCAAGGAGCTCACCCCCAGGCGGGCGGGGTGACTCACACGCCCGGCTCCACTTGGCAAGCGCCGTCCACCCAGGAGGCGGTCAAGGCAAGTGTGGCCTGCCCAAGTGACGGGCAGAAGGACCGAGTCCCCGGGGGGGCAGCCGTGAGGCAGAAGGAGCTCAGGCAGACCGGGGCTCGCTCTTAAATCGAGGTCCGCCACTCGATGCCCGTGTGGCCTGCGGGGAGGCGCCTGCCACTCGGAGCCTCAGCGTTCCCACCTGTAAAGTGGGAGTGAGGGTGTTTACTGCGAACGCTGTGGTAAAGCCCCAGTGAAACCTAGGAACATTCGCGTACGCACACGTCATACATGCACACATGTGTGTACACACACGTGCACATGTGTCACACATGCACACGTGCGCGCGCACACACATGCACGTGTGTGTTAAAAAGAGACCCCCGGCCATACCTCAGATATAGGTGGCCGACAGCGGTCGTCCAAGCAGCCAGGCGCCCCTCCCCCACCTGTGTTAAAGACGCTCCCCGACCCTTTGGGTCCACGCCCCTCCCCCCTCAGTCCCTGCGGCTGACCCGTTTCCACAAGGGGGTCTCGGCTCAGACACCCACTGAGTCAGAGTCGCCAGGACTTTGTCCTAGAAGTTGTTTAGCTGTTTACTTTTCCCAGGTTACAGAGATGCACCAGATGCGGCCTTGGGATCAGCAGCCAGAAAGACCCGGAGAAGGCTCCAAGGCCGAGCTCAGGGCGGGTGTTAATCCCCCAGGAGGCCTCGCATCTAAGGGTCTCAGAGTCCAAAGGGGACCTTCCCCCAGCCCTGAGCCAAATGACAGTCATGAAGGGAAGTCCCATGGGGCAGAGACCACGCTGAATTCTGATCTGACCCCCAAAAGCACTTGGTGGCTCTGCAGGGCGGCTCAAGGGGTTGAGGGGGGCGGGTACCCGGCCTCTAACCTGAGCCTCCCCTCCCCCTGACCCCTTGACCACAGCCGTGGGTCTGAGGGGGGTAACCAGGCACAGCCGCTCACCCAGAGGGCAATTTCAGCAGAAGGAGGTTTCCATAGCAACCTTCCAACTGGAGAAATGAATGAATTACTTGGTGACCATATGGGGTACAAGGGGGACAAAGGAGGGATGGGGAGACGGTGGTATTTAAGGGTAGGGGTTTTCCCGGGGCAGGGAATAACGAGACCTGCTCTCTCCTTGGCCCTCACAAGAAGCGTCTTGCAGGAAATAACGATCAGTCGTAACCAGAGCACACTGAGCACTCGTCTACACCGGGCCCCAGGGGTTCACACGCCAATTCTCACTGAATTCATATGCCAGTCCCAACTGTAGCCCCGTTTTGCAGATGGGGAGACTGAGGCCTCGGAAGCTCAGGGAAGTTGCGTGAGTCACACGTCTGGCAGGCAGCAGCCCGGGGACGCAAACTCACGTGGCGCCGGAACCCACTCTCCTACCCTGCTTGGCACGGGCGGGACAGCACCCCTTCCCCGGCGCTCTCTGGGTTGGCCCGAGACCCGGGGATCCAGCCCCGCCCACCTCCGGCACACTCACGCCCCAAGGCCACACTGCATCTAAACTGGCCAAGAGGGACCGTGAGGCTGCTGAGCACCCACGTTAAGGGATGGGCTAGTTGGGGTGCAGAGGGTGTCTCAGTTTCCCAGGATCCCATAGCAGACCCCCTGAGGCCCTGTCTAACTACAGCACAAAGGGCATGTGACCCGGTGACACCCAGCTTTGCGGCCACCTCCAGTTAACACATGGGGTCGAAGAAAAGGCACCGGTTTAATTCCTTACAAATTCCAAGATGGAAACAACTTAGAAGTGACAGAGTCCTACTACCCGCCCCCCATTTACAAACGACAGAGCGGAGAGGACGTGTCCAAAGCGTACAGCAAAGCGATTTCATGGCGCAAGTACTCGTGGACACCCACGGTGCGTCACACACTGCTGGGCTGCAGAGCTCCGGGGGCCAGGAGCAGGGACTGCCCGACACCACAGGGCATCTGACGTTCCTGTGGGAGCTGAGCCGGCTCTCAACCACCACACGAGTAAGTCACCAAGGGCCACCGGTGGTGAGCACCCTGAGGGCGTGGGGGGAGCAGAGAGAACAGCGAGGAAGGGCACTGGTTCCGAGGGGGGCCCGGGGAAGGCTGTTCTGGGGTGGTGAGGACACATTGGGGAGGACCAGGCACACGGCACCGGGGAGAGCATCGCAGGTAGCGGGAAGAGCACGTGCAAAGGCCCTGGGGTGGGAATGTGGTGGATGTGTCCGGAAAAAGACCTGAGTGGCTGGGACAGAGGGGGTTAGGGAGGAGGTGGCGAGCGGGAAGGGGGAGAACCGTGCTCAGGCTCACAGAATACGGGAAGGACTCGGCACTTCCTCTAAAGGTCGCAGGAAGTCACGGCAGGGATGGATGTGCGAGCACGAGTCTGTAATGTCCCATTTGTACGGAAAGAGCAGCCTGGCTGACATAGAGACGCTGACTCAGAGGTGTGATATTGCGGTGGCAGTGGCAAGCAGCGGACAAACTGGAGATTCGTATCATCAGAGAACTGACAACAGTTATCCATCTGCTGGCTCTCCAGCTGAGGGAGGGGAAGGGTCAGCTCCAGGCTCTGACCTGAGGGCCAGGCGACTGGAGGGCGGTCACCAGGCCTTCAGGGTTCCCCGGGAAGATGGAGAGGGGAGATTCAGACAGGTGGTTTCGGTGTGTGAGTGACATCAAGAGGACCAAGTGGTGGAGACCTGGGTCTCCAGGCCCCCTGAAACTCGCAAGCCCCACCCAAGCGCCAAAGCCACCACGTGCATGTCCCCAGGGTCTGGCAGGCTGTGAGGCCGCCGACCGGCCCCTCGCCATCACCTCCTTCCGCGGGAGGCGAGTCTCGGCACCTATGTCTCTGAAACTCTGATCTCAGACGAGGGGACCTGGCTTCACCACTGGAGGGCTGAAGTCCGTGGTCCCTAGGCCAGGGCCCACGTCACTGACAATCTCCACGGCCTCGAAGGGCACCTTCCGTTCAACTGTCTGTGTCGGGGAGTCAGTGGGCACCCCCCCACACATCTCCCAGCTTTCCCCCTGAAGGAAGCCCCAGGGAGACGATGCCAGCACAGCCTGGCCAGGCCCTCAGGCTCTGCCATGAGCCCTGGGAAGGACGCCACAACCAGCCCTCGGCGTAGAAACCCCTTCCCCCCAATCCTGGTGCGGCGCCGAGGTCGGCAGTGGGGGGCACACGCCCCTCACATACCCTCCAGCCACACCCGTGCACACAGCGCTGCACGCACTCCAGCCCCGCCAGCAACACCTTCTCCAGGTGGAAAAACCAAGGCTAAAGACACAGGTCACTCCGCACGTTCTGCTCGGCTCCCGGAGGCCGAGTATTAATCACACTGATGTCACCTGCCTATCAGTATGGATAACAACGGTCACTGCCCGATCTAGGGTGAGTTTTGTTTCTCCTCCCATTTACAGGTGACGAAACAGGGGCACAGATGGGTTAAGGAACCCGCCCAAGGTCACACAGCTGATTGATGGCGAAGCTATTCATTTATATATTTATATAGACCTATATGTACATCTGTGCTTTTTACCTAAAAAGAGAGATTTTTTTTTTTGCTCCCTAGAACCAATTTTTACCTCCTTGGGGGTGGGATATCATCACCCCCAAGAATTTCAAGGCTCTAGACCAACACTGCACAACAAGAAGAGAAGGTAAGCCACACATGGAATTCTAATTTTTCTAGTAGCCATATTAAAAAAAAAGTAAACTTAAGCCAATATACCTAAAATATTGCCAATATACTTAAGCCAATATACCTAAATTATTGCCATTTAAAATAGTACCATTATATATAACCAATGTAAAAGTTATTAATGATAAATTTTGTCATTAATGTTTTCATACTAAGCCTTGGAAATCTGTTCCACACTCCAACCTGGCCACACTCCGAACGCTCGGCAGCCACGTGAGACCAGTGGGGCTGCCACCGTGGACAGTGGCCCCCTGTGGGCTAAACCACTCGTGTTTATCTTCCCCAAAGCCTTGAAAATCAAGCTCGAAGGATTTTCTCCACCCAAGGAACTCATCAGAGAGTCACCACCAGTCCTAACTGTGGGTTCCACTTAGCGAGTTCTCAGGGCCTACCTACCATGGGCAAGACGCCGGGCTGTCAAGAGGACACGAAGACAAATAAAAACCAGCCTCTGCCTTCAATCAGCTTATAATCTAAGGGGGGCTGGGGAGCAAATAGTCACCAAAGCCTGGGGCACTTTAGGCTCCGAAGCTTCCTACCCACTCGCTTTCCCCCTGGAAGGGGGTTCTATTATTTCCAACCCAATATTTATTGATGAGGAAATGGATCTTGCCCAGAGCTCACCTGACTCAGGACACAGGAGGTGTCAGCAAAGGACATGAAGGATTTTAGGGATGATAGGGGCAGGCTAAGGGGTAGGCCTGGGGGTGGAGATGGTGAATGAATGAACAAGGGAGGCTGCAGGAGAAAGAAGGGAGCAAGCCTTCTCGGAGGATGAAGAAGGGACAGGTGTGTTTGCAAAGGGGGACGAAGCAGTGCACGGAACCCCAGCAGAAGGCGCAGCACGAGGGGGCCCTTCAGAGGGAGGAACTGTGGGTGCTGAGATGCCTCAGCAAAGAGCCCGTGTGCAGGGCGCCGCATGTGAAGGGGCCAAGTCCAGGGACCTAGTCATGGAAAAGTACCCACTGCCCAGCCCAGGGGCCATGCCTGCGGAATCCAGCCTCCCAAAATGTTTACCTGGAGGCTCTGGGCACCAGACTCCATTCTGTAAACTTGGATGGCATTCCAGAGCTGCAATGACAGATCTCCCGGAGAACAAGATAAACTCTCCCTCGCATTCTAAATAATGAAAGGGAGGTGAGGAAGAGAACAAAATAAATCAGCCCTCTCTCCGACCGCCCAACTTAAAAGGGATTACGGTCAGATGCAAGAAGGGAACGAGGGTGCCGGCTCCTTATCAGGCACACGGCCGCTCCAGACACAAACACTTTTCTGGCAGGCATCCTTCCACATCCGAGGGAGGGCGGGAGAGAACAAAACCTTAAACCGCAAAGGTCAGACCCACCCTCCTGGAGCGCGACCAAGCCGATACCGTTCCCCGAGTCTGCAGTGGGGAAACTGTCCCCTCCATGAACCGCGGTACTAACTGCAGTTAAGCAATGAGGCCTGCAATTTCCCGCTGACCCGGGGGGCCCGGATTCCCCCACATCCCACTGCACCATCAAACCACGGTCTCCGCTTGGGATGCGGGAGATGGGCCCACCGCCCCCGCAGGCGCCCGGGACGGGAGCGGCAGGGTGAGTGGGCGCTGGCGCCTGGGCACGGAAGGCTCGTGTCCTTGCCTCCAACAATCACGGATGGAGTAAACGAGCAAGCGCCTGACATGGACAATCCATTCAGGGCTGACGACGGGCCCGTGTGGCGGGTAACTGAGTCGCCTCCCGCTCACATGCGAGGACCCAGAGTCACAGAGCCCTCTCTGCCTCCCCAGCTTGGGGGCTCGCACACTGGGGGCAGCACCTCCAGTCTCTTCCTCTCTCCGCCCTGCCTCCCCAGGCCGGACTCAGCTCTGACCACCCCACTTCCCTCCTCTGCGGCCTTAGGCTTCCTCTGCTTGCAAAAAACACGCCCCAGATCCCCTGGTTAAGGGAAGGTGGGTCCACACTCAGGGCCCCCCCAAGATCCCCACATCACTGCATGTCACCCACTCCCGATTCCAGAACCGTGGCCGGGCCTTCCAACGGGCCCGTCCAAGGAGCGGGCTTCCCAGCATATAAAGTTTTCCTCCCACAGAACGTGAGAATAAAGGGCTCTTTGCTTGTCTCCTGAAATAACTGGCTCTTGCCATAAAGCAATCTTCTGCCCAGTAAAAATATTTCTGTAAAACTTGGTAACTCTATCTGTGGTTCCTTTTCTGAGCGTCAAGGATCTTGGAGAGTGAAACATGGCAGGGGCAGACTTTATGACAAGCTCATGAAGTCATGTCTACCCAGACACGGCCTCCTGAACGCTGTGATTAATTTGCTGCCAACCGTGGGGACTCTGTGTCTTGAATACGCTCAGAGCAAAGCACCGGTTTGAATTTCTCCATAACAATACGCACCCCCTGGACCTGGTGTCCAGCTGGGCGGGCAGGGGAGCCACTGGCTGGGGCTGGAGGCCAGAAAGGACTCCGCTGAGGCTAGAGATCTCTGTCAAGTGACCATCACGCACAGGTGGGCTGTCACCTGCGGTCTGCCCTTGGCTAGGCAGGAGGCACAGCTTATGAAATAGAGGGGGGGTGTCCTACAATCAGAGTAAAAGGCACTCACCCAAGACACTTGGGTACACCCCCAACACCTCCCAGCACAGTTTCCCTGCCCGGAAGTGGAGAATTATCACAAGGCAGCTCCCAAGCAAACAGAGCTGCTCTCTCTCCATGCAGCCAACAGCATCCGAGCCCCTTTCAGGGGCTGTCCCGGGCCCCGAGAGACGCAGGGGGTCTCCAGACTATCGGCAGCTCCAGAGGCTGCTAAGTACGCTACTGAGTGCTCACTGCAGGCTAAGCCTTAAATCGCTATGGCACAGTTGCATTTAATCCTTGAGATGACTCCAAGAGGCGGGTATGCCTTTCCTCATTTCACAGCTGGGGAAACTAAGGCTCGGCATTAACACGGTTCAGTATAAACTCAGGTCTGAAGCCCAGATTCCAAGTTCTCTGCCCTCTGGAATTAGGGGAACACCCACAAAGGGAAAAAAGTTAATAAAAAAAGTTTTAAAATAGCCATACGAATCAAGACAGGGGTTCTCAACCTTAAGGTTAGGGGTGAAATTGGAGGTAAAGGTGTAAGAGCGTTTATCTGAAGAGAGGGGCACCATCATCAGATCCAGTGGGTTCCCCAAAGGGTCTTGTTACGCACCCTCGTAGATCTGTGAGCATCATGGAGAGCCCAGGAGCTTGAAAGGAAGGCTGTAACCCATGCGGGCTACATGGAGGAGGCGGCAAACCACCCAGGCTCTTCCAAGATCCAATAGCGAGAGTGGTTCTCCCGAGATGGTGAGCTCATTGTTGGGCTGCCCAGAACCCACCCACGCTTGCCAGCTGGAGACACAGCAACGGGGGCTGGAGTTCCAGGATCCTGCCCTACCTACAACCCACCCTCCAAACGCCTAGTCACACGAGCCAGTGACGTGCCTGGGATACAACAGTCGAGATGGGCTCAAAACCCTATTTAAATGTGAGTTTAAATAGCCACGTGAGCCTCGCGGCGGCCGCATTGAACCACATGGCCCTGGACCATCGGAGAGCAGCCAGCACCGCAGTGGGGAGGCCGACCCCGTCCCGAGGGGTCCAGGGAGTCGTTTGCAGATGGTGGTGGTGGAATGAAAGCTCTGTCCCCGGGAAGCACCACCGAAACGCTCCTGGGGCTCTCCGCACCCCACTTTACTTCGGTCTAGTTCCTCGCTCAGCCTCTTAGAAGTTTCTCCCCCAGAAGACCGAATACTCTCTGGTAGACACTTCCATGGCCCCCAAAGCACCCCACCTCCCTGTGAGTCTGCTTCCAGGGGCTCCTTCCCCCTGAGTCTAGGCTGGACCCGTGACTTGCTTTAACCGAGAGACTGTGGCATTGCCAATCCCAGGCCCAAACCTTAAGAAGGCCCATCAGGTTCCACTTTTGCAAACTTAAGGAAGCCGGCCCCCAGCTAAGAAGCCTGATAATCCTGAAGCCGCCATATGAGGAGGAAGCCCAAGCAGCCACGTGCTGAGCCCACCTGGGAGACAACCGAGCTCCAAACATATAAGCCAAGGGGAGCTGCTGCAACCAGCCCCAAACTGTTTGAGCCACCCCAACTATGCAACCTGGAGCCACAATCAAGGTGCTTCTGCCCAGTCCTATGCAAATTGCACGATCTTAAGCAAATCATAAAATAGTTAAGTCGCTAAGTTTGGGAGTAATTTGTTACACAGCAAAATAAAACCTGAACAACCCTCCTTTTCTTCACTACATTCTAAGAAGAGGAAGCAAAGGGCAGGAGAGGTGACAGCAGATACCAGCCAGCTAAGCCACCGCCCTCCCCGACCCAGGCTCAGGATCCTCAGCACGGCGCTCTGTCTGATCCCCACTCCCTGCTGCCGTTCGTGCTCCAAGGCTGGTCTCTCAGGTGTGAGGACACGGGGACCCACAAAGAACTCTCGTTCTCTTTGTGTCCCAAGAAAAGGGAGTGGGTGAGCAAGAAAGCACCCACGGCCATCTTGGAGAGTTTGTTCTGACCAAGAAGTTCACACACCAGAGGCCCCGCAGCGAAGAAAGAAAGCTTTGGCTCAGAGAGGTTAGGGAACTCGCCCAAGGTCACAGCGCTAGCAAGAAGAAGAGCTAGGGCTTGAAACCAGGCACTCACATTCTGAGTCTACACCAGTGGCCAAACACCAGTGTCTGCCACCACTTGATCGTGACCCACAGGAAGGAGCATGTTTTATAACGGGCCCCTGTATACACGGGTTTGGGTAGAGGTGAGTGTGTAGATATAGGTAGATCTAGATCAATCTAGTTAGTTAGCTACAAACACGGACCTTCATGTCTACAAAGACATGTCTAAACTAAGCAGAAAGTTACACGAATATTTACTCTTACTGTATGTGATGTTCTTTCAAATTGTTATTCTTTGCTATTCTATTTTTTTAATGCTGATCACCACATTAATTTCATGAGTAAGAAATGGGGTTATAACACACAAGGTTTTTTTTAAAAAAAAAATCATCTCTACTGATTTAAGCAGGTTCTCAAATCAGACCAACGGGAGTTTGGAACTGGCTGGAGCAGGGCTCCACGTCAAAGCCAGGTGACTCTGGGTAAGGAGGTGGCCTCCTTCAAATGCCCAGGGAAACAGGAGGTGAGCTGCACCTGGCTCACCACAGTGCTGAGGGGCAGGGACCGTGCCTGGCCCACGGCAGACACTCAGTGCTGCTCTACGGCTCAGCCCAGGCTCAGCCTGCAGTGGGCACCCAGCAGCCACAGGACACCGAGAAAGAAGGCTTGTGCCCAGGACTGACCGAGGTGGGAGCCCTTTGGATTCCTAGGGGAGCGAGAGACGCCTGAAAAGGTAGATCTGTGCCTGACTCACAGTAGTTTCCTTACATAACCTGTGCCTTTGAAGTCCACCCAGATCACGGGGGAAAAAAAGGGTACAATGACGAAGTCAAAGTCAACCTGCCCCCTAACAAGACTTCCTCTGGACGCCAGGCATGGAGGCACCCCTAACTGGCACCCCCAATCCCACTCAGTGGAGACGCCGCAAGCCCAAGCTTCTGTGCAAGGGGCCAGCCCACATGGCTTTCTGGAGTTAGAAAAACATCCTCGGAGGCTGTGGCCTTCCCCAGCGCTCGCCTGCAACCCGAAGGTGGACAGGCCCACCCTGCTAACAGGGGCCCTTTATGCTCTGCAGGGCCCCAGCTCCGGCCTCAAGGCCAGCGGGCAGGCCAGCCAATAGAATGCCAAAGTGCAGGTTGACACTACGTCATGTGACAGAGACGTTCTCCCCCAGCCTCTCGCCCAGCCAGAAAGGAGCCAAGCTGGACGGAACAGACATGGGTAAGAAAATGAAATCGCAGAGGGAGAGTTGCAGTAGGGGGACAAGGGCTCACAGCGGGCTATGACATATAACAGCATCTAACACGCCAGGCACGCCCCTCCCCAGCCCCGGCCCCGCCCCCCCGGTCCCAGCCCGGCCGCGGCACCGTCCCTAGACCGGCCGCGGCACCGTCCCCAGCCCGGCCGCGGCACCGTCCCCAGCCCGGCCGCGGCACGGACCCCAGCCCGGCCACGGCCCCGACCCCAGCTGGACCACACTTTTCTGCCCTAACACCTCAGAGACTAGAGTGTGGTCCTGTCAGACACCGGAAGTGGGCGGAAGGCTTTCTCAGCACCCGATGTGCCTCCGGGCCTCTGACGTGCCTGAGGCTGAGACGCTCTTACGAGACCTCTCATCCCCTGGCGAGTTACTCTTTGGGTCTCGCCAGCTTAATTGTCACTCCCCAGTCCAAGCGGAACCGCCTCCGTGTCCTCTCTCACTGCGCCCCGCTCCCGTCCTTACACATATCTGGGTGATCGTGAGCGAAACTAGAAAGTTCCGGGAGGAGGAACGACACCTGCTCTGTTCTCCCTGATTGGTTGAAATTAACCCGTCCCGCTCTCCCTGATTGGTCGAAAAACAAAATTTATCGCATTCTCCCTGATTGGTCGAGATAAACCCATCCCACTCTCCCTGATTGGTTGGAATAAACCCAGCCCACTCTCCCTGATTGGTCGAAATGGACCCGTCCCATTCTCCGACTCCAGGTGCAGGAACTGCGACTGTACCCAGTCCACGGACATACGTGACATTGAGGATCGGAGATGAGCCATCACGTGTCCCAAGGCCACCCGGCTGGGCAGAGGTGCAGCTGGGACTTGCACGCCGGGAGTCCGATGACGAGAGCTCTAACCACACCGCTGACGCCTACTGCGGGCACGCGCCGGGGCTCAGCACAACGTGGCCCAAACCCCGTCTGTACCGCGCGTACCCGACCTGCCCCCGCTCCCTGTTCTCCGCCACACTGAAACGTACTGTCCAGGACCTCCCGGCCCCGGTCCTCCGCCTGGGCTGCAGTCTCCATCTCCGATGCAGCCTGACTCCAGTCTTCCTAACTTGCTGAGACTGCGCCCTCACCTGTGCTCAGGAAAATAATGCATGCGAAGAATGCGCGGAAAGCATCAGGCAGCTTTAACTGCCTGACATACGCACGCCCCACCCAAACCGTGTAGATCTAAACCAGCCCTCACAAGCCAGGGTGCCACGGGCCAGATCTAGCTGTCTAGGACGACTTAAAGTGTTTAAAAAACACTTTCTTCGGTTGGCAATTGTTTGTTTAGATTAGAAAAATTTCACATAAAAATTCAGATGGCTGGATTCTCTTGGTGACCAGAAGCTGTGGCAGCCCCAGAGCCGCAGGGCCAAGGCTGGCTGGGGCTGAGTGGTGCCACCCCCTTGAGATAGGACGTGTGTTCCCCAGAGTATCCCAACACCTTCAGGGGCCTCCCACCCAGTCTGCTGTATTCATCAGTGTGACTCCCCTGGCCTCTGCAGGTGCTGTAGGTCCTAGTCTTACCACCCTCCGGTGCCCTGTGCACATGCCACCTCCTTCAAAAAGTCCTCCCCGAACCTCCAGCCCCGGCCATGTCACGGTCTTATAACTGTCACAGCTGCATGGGCTGAGCACCTACCTATTACATGCCAGGCAGTTCCAGCCACTTTACAATCTGCGTCCTCACACCTCCCGTAAAGCGGGTGCTCTCGCCCTCCTTTACAGATGAGGACAAGGAAGCACAGAAGTGACTCTGCTATTGTGACCCCTGGGCACCCCCCATCTCTGTGCTGCTCTGTGCCCCAGCGAGCTGACCCATGTGAAGCTTCCTGGCCTCTAGCTTCTTAAGTCAGCCAATGGGAGGCCCCGGGGTGGGTGGTGGAGTCACTTCCTCCCAGCCCCTCACTACTGCTGCACCCTGCTTCTGCCTCCCCCCCACCTCAGCTGCAGTGCCCATAGGAATCCAAGCCAGAATCCCTAGCATTTTCTCTCCTGGCCCCTTCTTCCCCAGGGGTGGTGGCAGCTTCCCACTGTTGCCAGGCACCAGCCAGTCCCTGGGTGCCTCAGCACCCCGTGGACTTTCCCTGACATCTGCCCACACCTCCAGAGGGGAGTTTCACTTAAACTTTCTGGGGTTCATCTATCTGCTTCCCGCCGAATCCCTGGCTGGCACAGAGGTTGGGCACGACACCCACAGCTACAAAACTGAGTGGCCGGGATTCAAACCGGCCACATCAGGTGCCAGGGTCCTCACTCTAACCACTGCACCACACCGCCCTGTGCCCTAGTCTCTTTCTCCTGGTCCTTCCCCTACATTACCCCCCAGAAATAAGCACTGTGCCTGGACCAAGGCAAACATTCCCAAACCTCTCACCAATCCCCATACTCGTTCCTACTCTGAGCGAGAGCTCCCCCAGATCACAGGGCTCACCTCTGCCCTGCTGGCCCCTTGCACACTTGTCTCCCCTCTGGACAAAGACCAAGTGTCCATCACGTGGCTGAGAAAAGCCCCAGGCCCAGTCCATAACCCCTCTGCAGCCAACTGAACTTCAGTCAGTATCGTAAATAGCCTGCCCATTCACTGGCCTGTCTAGCGACCACCCTCACTGCTATCACGTACCCCTCCCCCATTCACCTTTGGGCTTAAAAGTGCAGCTCCTCTGGGACCACCTCTGACCCTATACCAGTTGGCACTCACTGCCCTGGGTTCAGAGCTCCCAGTGGGTCTTCTAACATGCCCTTAGCATCCTCTTCACTGTTCAGCATCCACTTTCCCAAACTGTGAGCCAATCCAACTTCATGTCGGCACACAAACCCTGAGTGAAACACTAGCTAATCAAACACAGCAACATTTTTAAACTGTCATCCTCGTGACAAAGAAGGATTTAGTTTAGGAGTGGACAAAAAAAAAAGAGAAAAGCCCAAGAATTAGGAAATCTAGTAATGATGCATGAAAATCATACCTTATATTCTATACTAGCAAAGAATGATCAGCTCCATCAACACCCAAATAGCATTTGATAAAATTCAATAATTATTCCTGGTTTCAAAAATCTTAACAAACGAGGAGCTGGAGAAAGCTTTCTGAACTAGATAAACAACAAACATCACACATAACGGTTATTTAAAGAGTATAGGAGACCCACCAATGCAATAAGAGAAGAAAAATGAGGAAAAGCAGAGATGGAAGTTTAGTTCTATGAAACACTAAGTCCTGTGAGGCAGGAAATACTACCTATTCCTGATAGTTTCTACAACATCCTGAGCACAAATATTTGTGGAACCAACAGCCACCCAGATTAGGTCTGCCCCCCACTAAATGTTCTCAAAGCACCCACTACTCCTCCCTGGAGGCACATATCACAACTTAGTTGTGATTTTTTTTTTTTTAATGCTCCCCACTAGAGTGTAAGCCCCATGAAAACAAGAACCACGCTCAGTGATGGAGTGAATGCATACCTGGACTGAAGGAGGTACCTGGTTTTTACAGCACAGATGCATGAATGACTTGACTGGAAAGCATTCATCAGACAGCTGCTCCGTTACAATAAATGCTTTATCCCACTTCTTAGCTGGAAAACCCAGGGCCCGATGAAGGGAGGGACCCTTCAGCTAATGCCACTCCACTGGGGTCCCTCTGGAAGGCATCAGCTACACACAAGGCCATGCACACAGGCCACTGCCCGCATGGCTGACCAAGTAAGGAGAGTGAAGCCGAGACCGAGTTCCCAGGGGCCTCTACACACACACACACACACACACACACACACACACACACACACACACACGCACGCACGCACACACTCAGGGCGCACCCTGTGGGCACCGCTCCTGGCAGGAGCTCGGCCTGCTGCCTTTCTGGGGCTGAGGATGACTTCAGCGGAGGGACTTCGTGAAGGCCCGTGGCTGGTGCCCACATGGGTAAACAGCCCCCTCTACTTTCCTGGGAAGTTATCAAAGAAATTACTTATGTCCCTGGAAATGCTTGTTTGGAAAAGGTTCCCCGCCCCACCTGGGCTTGGCAGGGGCGGCCACGTCACCGGGCCTGCCTTCTGCGGCGTGAGCGGGCTTCTCTCCTCCAGCCCCTGAAGGAACCGGCCATTCTTCATGCGCAGAGTCTGAAGCCAGCCAGAAAGAAGCAGGCAGCTTCCCAGGACAAACGGAGCACGGTGACATCAAAGCCCGCCTTCCAGATTAAACAACCCAGGCCTTCAGCTCTCTCTGGCGTTTCTTCCAGGATATTCTGGGCTCCTGCCTCAGTTCTCCCTCAGATGGAATGGCAGATATTTTGTTTGTGAGAGTCTGAATTTTTTCCTTCCTCGGGGAGAGGGGGAGAGGGGGAGGTGGGGGGAGGAGAGGGGAAGCGAGGGAGAGAGGGAGAGCGTGAGGAAGAGAAAGAATGTCTGTGAGAGACAAGAGCCACAAAAAGAACATGTGTGAGTGAAAAAAAAAAAAGAGAGAGAGAGAGAGAGGGAAGTCGGGGAGGCAGCCAGAAGTGCCTGCTTTGGAATCCAACGAGCGACCTAAAAATTCCAGAAGTTTCTAAACTAAAGCACACTGTGAACCCACAGCCAGTGCGTGAGGCCACAAGCTGCCCTGAAGCAGGGGGATGATGGGGTACCCAACACCCCTGTGCCAGCAGATAGTGGTGACCGCGGCCCCAGCTCCTCGACAAGACGGTCACTTTGCACCCCCTTTTTACAGATACATCTGGTGAACCAAGGCAGGGGACTCTCTAACCTCGGGCACAGGCTCACAGCAGTTCTGGGGCACAACAGCTCTCTGGCTTGTCACTGCCTCTTGTCCCCCCGTCCGTGGGATGCCTCCTTGGCCCTTGTGCGGCCAAGCCCACCCCTCAGACCCCCACACCCCACCATGGCTGGGCTTCAGGCCCTATAGCCCACCCTCCTCCCCCACCTGGCAGCGGGGACCGCTGAGACACCCAAACATCTGGGAAAAGAATGCCCCAAGTACATGACAGTCCTCATTAATCAGTGCTGGTGGCTGGGACAGCATGGGACAGCATGCTGGCTGCTGAGCGCCTCAAAGAAAAGGCCTCATTCACTCTCTCATTTATTTATTCCTGCTTCTGGTTCCATTTGGCTGGGGAGGAAGGTCTGGGGAGGAGGCAGGGATGATGACCCAACCTATTTTCTATTCAATCAGTCATTCCTTCCTTCACTCATTCATTTAGTGACGACATCACGAGTGCCCACTATGTGTCCTGGGCCTACCACAGGGAAGATGCATTACTGGGAAAGCGATTCTCTCACTGCTGACGGTCCAGCCTTGCTGTTTTCAGCTCTTGGGGGACAGTGTGGCCTCTGAGCACAGTGCCTGAGCTTCCTGGCACAAGGAGGAATGCTCTCTGTCCACCCATCGCCCACCTTCTCTCCTCACTTCTGACGTCCCCCCTGGGAGAGGGGATGACACCTCTCCCGGGTTCTTGGACGTGGGACATGACGTGGCCGTTTCCTGGTCTAGCTTCTCCTGGGCTTTATTACAGTTTGTGCAAACGGGAGCGTGGAGGGCCTGCACCCGAGTTTGAGAGGCTAACACACACACACACACACACACACACACACACACACGGCCTGACTCGAGGAGCCCGCCTCCTTCTCAGAGAATGAGCATGCCACAGGGAGGACACGACACTCCTCGAAGCCACCTCCACCAGACACCACGCACGTCACAGAGCCACTACAGCACCCAGCACGTGACGGCCTTGCCTGCCCGAACCGAGGGACGCAGACCAGCCTGAAAGAAGGAGCCCCGCTTGGCCCTTGGCCCAGCTCGAGCTCCCCCTGTCTCTCTTCCCTATTCCCTAGAGGGGAAAGAAAGCTCCCTGGGGGGGCTGTGACACCGGCCTGGGTGCCGTGGGCAGAGGGGACCCAAATGGCTCCACTAGCCTCAAAGCAAATCATCTTTTAATTCCGAAACACCAAATATTTAATTCATGCTTTACTTCAAATGTGAAGTCCACCTCCCAACACATAGCTCTGAAACCACGTAAGGGGGCCTAACACTTTCCATATGGTGAAGACATGGGGCCTTTTAATTGTGCCAGTGGGTATATCATTCAAAGGTAATGCCCCGGGAACCCGGCGTTGGGGCGGCAGCCAGGCCAGCCTCTGACCTCGGCTCCCAGCCCCACGCGTGCCCGAGGCCTCCGACAGGGCCTGAGCCCTCCCAGTCCTCCCCAAATATCCAACTGCACTGGGTGTCCCCTCATCGAATTACCTAACTGCCCGGTGGCCACCTTGGATCCGGCTCTCCTCAGGCAGCTCTGCTATAAGAACAAAAGGGCCACCTTGCGGGGGGTTGTACACCTCCTGGCCCTCGTTATTTTTCTCCTCTGAGCTCATATTCCCTCGGAATTCACCGTGAACCCACAAAAGGGCAGAAGCCCCGGCCTTAACCTGTGCCCCTTCACGTGAGTCTATGGTGGACGGGGCAGGGGGAGCCTCTGGTTTCAGAATCGGGGCCCCCATCCCCTCCGCTGCCAGCGTCTCAGCAAACCTCCCTGATGCTACTTGAAGAGTTTCCTGCCCTAACCCTGCCAGGGAAGGGAACGGTATCACGCCCACTTCTCCGATGAGCTAATGAAGGCACACAAAGGTAAAATGGCTTATACAAGGTGACGGGCTCTCGCGACACAGCTGACCTCATGTTTTTTTGCCTTCAGGAGGACAGGCTTAGGTTAGTGCCAGCGAGGTCACCCTCTGACACCCCAGGACCTTGCACGTGACTTGAACCCAACCTGAACATTTATCTAGCTATTCATACCTCGTTAAGAAAGACGAGAGTCGCCAAAACCTGCCTCGCGCTGAAGCACTCTCAGCTGGTAGGCTGCCAGCTCTCTGGGAAGCAGTAAGCGTGGCACCCTCCGGGCCGGGCACATCCTCCGGCACAGGGCTTGGCCACATGTGGCTTCCATTGTCCTAGGAAGCGCTCCAGGAAGGGAGGAGAACCGAGTCCCCATCAGCTGGCTGGCCACTTCACAGGGTTACGAAGAGGATTAAGACAATGTAAGCAAAAGGCTTGACACACACAGGCCCTCGATGAATAATAGTTATCACTGCAATAATAATAATAATGCTGGTCGGAGGAGTCACTAGTGTGTCCCCAGCCCCTCGGGTGACAGGCCGGTGAAGGCGTAGAGACACAGGCCATGCGCACACACGGCAGGTCTGGGGCTGGTGGGGGGACGTCCGCCAGCCCTCGGAATGCAGCAGGCTGTGGAGCCCACACCCTGATGATATAACGGGAGAGTCTGCGGCCACCCCTTCCGCACTGCTGGGGACCCTGCGGATCAGACTGGACCGAGGGGTGCCCGCCGCAGTCCTGTTCAGGATCTCGGCGCTCTGTTCCCATAGTCACCATCCTGACCTTAATTATTGACTTGCACGTTAAGTATTTTTCTGGAAATCAACTTTAGATGATCTCTTTCAACTTAGCTTTATCCTGAACAGTAACATATACCCATGAAACGGTGAGTTTGATGTCCCCATGATTTTTCTTCCAGTGAAAGAAAAACTTAACTATTAAGATTAAAAAGACTCCTCCAGGTACCACCTGAGATCGCCCTCCGGGCCCCCACCTTGGGCTCCCCTGACCTCCCCCAGGGGTCACTTGCCACTCCCACCTCTGCAGACCAGACTCCCAGGCGTCCCGGCCCCAGTCACCAAACACAACTCTCAGGAAAGCGGGGCTCCCTCCCCTGAACGTCTGGGATGGCAGGGCCCACCCTCCACCCCCCAACACGGCATGCTGATGGCTCTTTGAACAAACATGAATGGCCCCCTCGGCGTTTTCTCTGAGACAGGGGCTGAGGGAGGGAGGGAGGGGGCGCGCACCGTCCCGTGCTGTCCTCGGCTGGGGGAACAATCCAGGCAACAGAATTCCGTGAGTGACTTCACCAAAGCCACCGACTTAAGCCGGGGCCCCCTCCACCCCCCTCCCCCCCCATTTCCCCCCATGGCAACTTTTACTGGCTCACATTCCTCTTGCTGGGAACACTACTATTTAATTAAAAACGACAGACTTTTGTTTTTCTCTCCTTCCTTCCTCCTCCCTCCCATCCTCCAGGACTGGAGGCCAAGGAGACCCACCAAAAACATGCGGGTAACATTTGTTCCGGCTTTGAAGATAAAAGTCAGTTGAAGTAAGCCCTCGCTGTAGTCTGCCTTTTCCCTGCAGCACGGAGCAAGCTGCCTGGCAGTTTCGAAAAGGAAAAAAAGGGGTGGGGTGGGGGTGGGAGGGCCTGCAAAAAAAAATAATAAATGGCATTCTGCAGGAATACTTTGTAAAAATAAACAGGCTGAAAGAACTCAAAACTTGATTAATGGAAATCCACTCGCTTGGCCTCTGTCTTGAGCCACAAATGCATTTATTTGTTCATATGGCTACATCGGGTCATTTTCACGGGGCTCTCAATAACTCAGTAGATCAAAAACTAGAAATGGTGGGGGAAGGAGACGGGGGCGTTTGGGGGTTTCTCAAGGGTGTTAACTGCAGTGGCCCCTTACCCACCAAGTCCTGACCTGTCCGAAGGGCCAGCAGCTCCAATGCCGACTCAGTCCACCGATGACGAGAGGTGCAGAAAAGCCAGCCCCAGCCACGCAGAGCCCATGGAGCCTCTCCCAGGCGCAGGGGTTACTTCGCACACGCACAAGGGTCGGCTTTATCCACAGGCTCCGCTCCCAGCGCTGGCCCCTGCCACCGAGCTGCATCCAGCCCGGGTCCTCGCGGGCGTGCGGCGCGTGCATGCGCACGCGTGCACACACACACACACACACATCCACACGCTCCGCGGGCCCCTCCCAGCTCATGGACAAGAGCAAAGAACCAACCAGACCTGAGACTCAGTCTGTTCCCCCTCGAAGTTAAAAAAAAAAAAAAAATTAAATGTCACATCAAAAAGTTGATTCATCCTTTGATCCTTGGCTCGCTCGAGTTCCACGCAGACCATCTGAAGGCCCGTGCAGAGCTCGGGAGCTCAGAGGACATCTGTGAACGCCAGTCCCAGGCCAGGAGCTGGGGCCCGACTCACTCAGTCCTATCACAGTGACTGCTCCCCTCGGAACCACTCCGACCTCGGGGACCCGCTGGGGGAAGGCTCAGGCGTGGGCCCGGCGGACAGCAGAATGAGGCTCTCTCTTTCCATGTGGGCCAAGCTAGGGGGTCTACCGAGGCTCAGGAGCCCCCAAAACTCTGCCACCCAGATCGCAGCCTGCTCTACTGGGGTTCCCAGAAAAACGGTCCTGATGAATGGCCTCTGGGACACATTCAGAGGCCAGCGCAGTCCTGCTCTCCACCCAGACACCCCTCGGTGTCACCCCTAGCTCTAAACCCACCTCTGAACACTGGCCACCAAAACAAGGTGGTCAAGGCAGGCCCCCACACTCCTCAGCACAGACCAGCGTCCCCAGGGACTAACCCTGCCCACCTCCTAGCCTAGGACCGTTAGCCCTAGTGGCCCTCTGCTCCCACCCTGACTGGAGACTGCCACCTGTGTCACCTCACATTCCTCAGGGTGTGGGGGTCACGGGGTCACGGTGGTGAAGCAGGAGCAACTGAGAAGGGATTTCTGGACTTAGAGGCTGTGCCCAGAGGGCGCTAAAAGTTGGGGTGGGGGATATGGAGACCCATCTCCGAGGTTGGTCGAGGGGCGTCTGGGGCCGTACCCGGGTTCCTCTGCCAACGTTGCCCGCCGCCCGCGGCTGCCGGGGTCCGGAGCCGCCGGGGCAGCGCTGCCTCCCCATGCATTCGTCGATGCCTCTCCGAGCCCACGCAGCACTCGCGGCGAAGCTGTCACCTGGGGCGGGGACAACACCAGCCCTTGAGTGTGGCTGCCAGGCCAAAAGTTACCGGAGAGGGGAGGGAAAGAGCGGGCGCCGCGGCCGTGAGGGGGTCGAGAGCCGGGGCACAACCCGAGAGGGACGCAGGCTGTGAGGAAGAGGGAACACGGCAAAGCCCCAAGAACAGGGGCGCAGAGGGGAACGCGAAGGGGGAGCGGTATCCAAGAAGGAAGGGCCCGGGGGTCGGAAGAGCGAGCCCCGGAGGCCAGGACTGCCGAGGAAAGGGGCGACGGTCTGAAGACGGGTGCAGGGAACACGGCGTGAGCGGGGCAGGAGGACTGGGGGGTCAGGAGCAGGAACGCGGCGGGCGCAGGAGCCACCACATCGAGGGGGGAGGCTGGGGGCCAGAAAGAGAGGGGACGGAACCCTGGGGGAAGGGGCTGGGGGGTCTGAAGAGGGGGCGCAGTGAGCGCGGAGGGCGGGAACCGCGAGAGGAGCGGTTGAGGCTCGGAAGGGGGAGCAGAGGACCGCGGGGAGGGGTCGGTGGGACCGGGGGTGGGGGGGGGCTGGAGGGGGGTGCGAAGGCAGCTCCGGGGGCGGGTTCATGGGACGAGCGGCCAGGGCTGGGGGTGGGAGTGGCCAGGCCGTCCCCCCCCCCGGCCCCCCGGCCCGCGCCCCCCGCGCGCCCCCCGCGCGCCCCTACCTTCCGGGCTCTCCCTGCGCTTGCACACGGCGGCTGCGGGCGCGGCGCGCGCGGCGGCGGCGGCGGCGGGAGCCGAAAAGAAAGGAGAGAGGCAGAGAGTTAGCGATGGCGGGGCCGCGGGCGGCGGCGGCGCCCCCCAGGGGCCGGGGCCGGGGCCGGCGCGCGGGCGGGGACACTGACCCGGCTTGGAGTGAAGTTTCCCCATGCTGGGGGCGCGGCGGGCGCGGCGACCCTAAGCCATGCGCCCGGGGCGCGCGCCCTGCAGCTGGCCGCGCCGTGCCCGGCTCTTCCTCCTCCTCCTCCGCCTCCTCCTCCCGGAGCGGCCCCCGCGCGGAGCGCAGCCCGAGGCGGCGCCGGGACGCGCTCCTGCCGCCGTCGCCGCGGCCCGACTGACGCCCGGGCGCGCCGAGCGCCCAGCCCGCCGCCGCGGCCCGCGCCGCCCCGCGCGCCCATTGGCGGGCCGCGGCGCATCAAAGGCGAGGCGGGCCGTCGAGGGGGCGGGCGGGGGCGGTGCCGGCGCCGGGGGGCGGGGCGCGGCCCGGCCGGGCGCTGCGGGGCGGGACGCAGCGCCCCGCTCCGGGCTGCGGTTTCCGTTCCCCCTCCCCGACCAGGGGCCGGGGCAGGGGCCGGGGCCGGGGGACCCGGATGGGGGGTGGGGGGAAGGGGTGGGCTCGCGCCAGCAGGCGCTTTGGGACACACACACCCTCTGGGGTGTCCCGCGCTCTCGAGGACAGCCGCTCCTCTCGCGAACAGCACTGTGCCTTCCCTCCGCTCTAGTTCCCCTGGACGCGGGCTGGGCCCGACTAGGTGGCTCCAATTTACAGGTGATGAAACTGAGGTCGCGAGAGGGACACTGCTCCGGCGCTAGCGCCCGCCGCGCGCCTGCTCCGTTGCCCCTTCCCAGTCTTCCCACGACCTGCCTTTGTAGAAAGTGCCAGCTGGTTACTCGCCTCACGTCCCACCCCCTCCTCCTGCCCTCTAGGTTTTGATTTTGGGGGTCCAGGAGAAGCCCCCCACCGCGCCTCGAGCCAGCTGTGGACCCAGCTCACTTTAGGCAGTGACAAGTGTTTGAAAGCCACGAGTCGCTAGCCACTAGCTCGGATCCCTTCACCAGGGGGCCTGCGAGTGCCCGCCAGGGGCCGGGGCGCGCTGCCAGCTGCGCGGCCCGGAAGGGGGTAACCGCTGGGGCTTTGATCTTCCTCGGTTTCCGCTCCCTGCTGCCCTTCGCAGACCCAAGGGTTTGTTTGTTTTGTCTGGGGAGGTCTCTGCAGAAGGGAGGGCAACATCAAGGGGTCCCACCCCACCTCTGTGGTTCTGGGAGAGAATGCCCGCTCTGCGAGGGACATCGTGGGCCTGTCCTGTCCTTAAGCTCATCCTGGCAGCCTTGATGTGGGAAAGCGTAACCCAGGACCGGGAGTGAGGACAGCAGCTTTGCCCTGGGACCGAATTCTCTGTGGGAGCCTCGGTTTCAAGATCTGTAAAATGGAGCCTCGATTCTGCCCGTTCTGCCGACTCCTTAGAAAGATAATGTGAGCCACCAACGCCAATTCTAAATTTTCTAGCAACCACATGCTTTAAAGGTTTAAAAGATTAAATTAAAATCAACAACGTATTTTTATTTAATCCAATATATCAAAAATATTATAATTCCAACTTTTAATGAGATGATAGCTTCCATTCTTTGTTTTTTGCACTGTTTGAAATCTGGTGTATATTTTATGCTTAGAGTGCATCTCAACCCAGACTAGCCACATTGCAAGGGACCAATAGCCACATGGGGGCTAGTGGCTACTGTATTGGAAATCACAGCTCTGGGTCATTTACATGTCTCCAAAGGACACTGGGAGCTCCGTGGCCCTCCAGAGTCACAAATGTCTTCATCCAACGGTGTCTTACTTCCAGCCTCCAAACTTCATTTTTCATGCATCCTTTTTGGTGGAAATGAAAGCTGATCTTATAAGCAGGCACATCAGTGCCGTTAGCAGGGTGGCTTCATCTGAGGAGTGCTGGGACCCATTAGAATATCCTTATTATCCACTTTGCATTGCAATTCCTTAGCTACTACCTACTATGTGCCAGCCGCTGTCTAAGCCATGGAGAGCCCTGGCAACCAGCCTCTGATGCACGCTTGTGTTTGTTCTACAAAGGAGAGACTCTGCTAGACTCAGAGAGGTGAAGTCACTTGGCCGAGGTCACACAGCAGCCAGTGACGTGGTTGGGATCCGAACCCAGGCCTGTCGATCCCATCGCACATGCTGTTTTCACGACGTCACGTCCTAACACAGCCCGAACTTCACCTTCCATGTAGAGCGTCCGCCATCTAGAAACAGATACAAATTCAGTGCCAGCTGTGTGACAAGTACCATTATAGGCACGTGAGCTACACCAGTGAACAGAATAGATGATGCCCTCTCTCAGCTTACACTCTGCTGGAAGAAACACGTGATGCGCGGTGAATTAGAAGGGGACAACAGCCACAGCAGCAGCTCCCCCACCCAGGCCCGGGGACACGTGGCAGTATCTGGAGGCACCTAGCAAGAAGAGGCCAGAGTTACTGCTAAACATCCTACAGGGCACAGGACAGCCCCTCAAAACAAGGAACTGTCCAGCCCCAAATGTCAGTGGTGTGAACCCCTGAGCTATATAGGAAAAGGAAAAAAAACAAGGATGGGGTTCCAGTGCCTGAAGCAGAGCGGGAGCCTTCCTGCAGTCCTCGCCCCCCCCAAGGAAGCGGCATTCGGCTGGGATGCTGTTTGTCTCTCGCACGCCCACCCCCACCCGTGCCAGGATCCATGTCAACCAAAGCAGAACTCCTGGCGTCCTTTCTGACAGTGCTCAGAAAGTTGGTTACTTCCGTAAACCGGTCATGGCTTTCTTCTTTCATGAGAAAAAAGTATCCCTCCCCACCCCAACCCCTTGGGAATTTCTTTTTACAGTTCAAAAAAAAAAAAGATAAAAGCAACAACTAAAACTCTGCAGTTACCAGTTTGAGTCTTGGGGGGAAGTAAATCTCAAACGGCCATTCCAGACACAATGGCCCCCCCCCCCACCTTCAGCCTGGCGCTTCCCAGCCCATCAGGCGCCTGGGACTTGCTGCCGTTGGAAGGGGGCATCCTACCCCCCCCCCAAAACAACCTGGCCCTGGGGCGAGAAACCAGAGAGGTGAGCCTCGTGCTGAAACCTTAGCCTGTCCAGGGCTGTGACGAGGGGCTCCCCAGAGGCCAGCAGCCCACCATCCACCTGGGGTGGCTATTTGGTCTCTGTCAGCTTCCCGCGCCACGACTCGCAGTCTTTTTATGTTTTAATAATTTATCTGGCCCATTTCTTGGGCTGTATACTTACAGTGACACATCTTTTTCTTTGAAGATTTCCCATCCTTTGGGGGAGGAGAATGGGAAAGGAAGGCAAGGAAGAGATAAGAGAGAGAGATTATAACAGAAATGGGTTTCATGGGGCTTGAGATTTAGCAAGGCTGGTTTAGGTGAAATCTGTCAGAAGCAGAGCTGGGAGGTTTGGGGGGGAAAAAATAGCTCACCCTGATCAGCTACCCCCATGCTTAGCCCCCTGCTTAAGACATCTGATCTGGCCCCCCTTCAAATGCCGCCTCCTAGAGGAAGCCCTCCTTGACCTTCCAACCTGAAGATCTCTGACAGTCTGAAGAGCCAAGCTCCCCTCCCCTCTTTCTCCACTTGGCACTCCTTACTTTTTAATGCCAGAGGTAAATTTGTTCCTAGAGTCTGGGCTCCTTGGGGTGATGGGCTCGCATCTCTAGATGCAGTTACCTAGCACTCCCCATAGGAGGTGCTCTGTAGGGAATGAGAGGAACCCGCCCATCCCCACCTCTGCCCTGGGGTGTGTGGTGGTCAGCCAGAAAGTGAGAGGGCCACCAATTACGTGATCTGGCTACACCAAAGAAAAAACTTAGCATCCGAGTCTGCTGGTCCACCCCAGGCCCCTGGAGCTGCTTCGTTCCACTGGTGAATGTGGGTGGTGCTAAGTGGCCTGGAACGCTGGTCTGGGTGGGGAGGAGAGAGTTAAATTGTCGTGCGTGACGGATTTTGGAGATGGCAATCCAGAAAGAGAAGAGTCTCCAGAGCAATAAATAAGGGCTGCAGAAGGGGTGCATGAAGTGAGGTGGGAGGGAGGGGCAATGAATTCCCAAGGCGATGATCACGAATGTGACTGGTAGTTGTCGCCTGCTCAGCCTTGTAATGGAGTCGCTCTCCCTTACTCCAAACCTCAGCCAAATCCCAACCGCACCTCTGGGTTAGAGGTACAGGACAGAGAGAGAATCAGAAAGATGGCCCAACACAGCCCGTCAGCAGAGCGACAGGCCAAGGGCGGTCTTGAATGCAGGTATTCATCCGGGGGAGAAGACGGGAGCCAGAGGCAGCCAGGAGGGATACCAGGCCCCAGCGTCAGTCTCTGGGGAGGACGTGCAAGAGGCTGAGCTTCCCTGGGAGCAGGGAGTGACGTCCCCTAGCCACTCTATCCAGCATTAGAGGAAAGAGGCCCCAAAGACAGCTCCTCGAGCATAAATGTTGGCTGAACCAAACTGACTTTTTGTGCTGCCACCTCCTCCCAGGTCGAAGGTGTCCTGGCAGGTTCACAGGCTTCCCAGGTGACACTGACCTGGGGAGAATGCCACCCCGGCCCCACCGTGCCCTTACTCTCCTTCCGTGCCTGCCCCTCCGCCCTTCCAGTCACAGGACTGGTCTGCCTGCTTCCAGATTTCTTCCATGAAAAGGAGACGAAAAGGCCCATCTTTCTAAGCCTTCGTTGTCCACTTAACAGGCAGTCAGCCTTCTCCTAATAACCTCACTCAGTCTCCCCATCTATGAAACAGAAGGAAGGGCCGGGTGGATCGGCATTTCCCAAGACGGGTTCACGGCACACCAGAGTTGTTGTGTGAAAGAAAGGACTCGCCAGGAAGCCGCGGGCCGCCATGGCTCGGCCGGAGGGAGACAAGTTCCTTTTCCTGCAGGACTTGTCAGAGCCTTCAGTAGGCCGCTGGGCTTTGTGATTCTCCAAGAGGAGACTTTTCTTTAACGCCCCCGGACTAGGAAACCTCTTTTAGGACGTTCAAGTGAAGACATGTATTCACGGAACACACTTTGCAAAAGGCTGGACTAGTGGCTTCCTTCCCGTGTGAGGTTCTAAGTAACCACATCCAGGGGCCTGGGCCAAGAGGACGCCAGAGAGGGACAGCTCAGTGGGGACAGAGCCAGCGTGGGAAGACTCCCTGAAGGACTACACCCGCACGAGTCTGTGGTGGGCATTTAATGCGTCTCAGGCCGTGTCTGTGCACCTCCAGGCCTCTGAGCAATGGACGCTTACTAGGCACGAGGCTTCACGTGGGCCCATGGCTTCTTAAGGCCCTTGTGAGAGGCGAGAGGTAAAGCAGCCCCTGCAGCAAAGCTGCCTGCCTCACCTTCTAGCTTAGTAGCTTCCTCCCTCCTCCTCCTCCCCCATCCCACTTCCAGTCCAGCCCTGTTGGTACCACATGACCCCTTTTCTCTTTGGCCACAGCCGATTGGTCGCCTGACTCAGGAGCCTGACCAATCAGCATCTCTCTGCAGAATTTGAATAAAGAGGTCCAGGGCCTGAGGTTCACTCTCTGGTGTCTGGGAAGCTGAAGGGCTCTATAGCCCCAGGGGCTGGAACAGCTGTGTGGGGGCCATGTGGGCTGATGAAATAGCAGAAGAAGAAAGCAGGAATAATGGGAGTGGTAAGAGAGAGCAGCAGAGCTACTAAAGCAGGTGGAGAGAGACACACAGACAGATGGGCTGTCTCAGTCCCTGATCCTTGACGCTGCCTGTTCCCAGCTCTGAGCCTCGTCGGTTCGGCCTGTGTGTTTTGATCCGGGGTCTCTGCGAGACCTTTGGTGCCCCTTTCCTGGGCTGGGGTCAGATGGCCTAGATGAGGGCTGCCTGGAATTTAATACACATGTGACTCCCCTGGGAGCTTGTTGAAATGCATTCTGGGTTGGGACCTGAGACTCAGCGTTGCTAGCAAGCTCCCAGGCAAGGCTGATTCTGCCGATCTGTGGACAACACTTGCAGGCTCTAGAAAGAAGGCTTTTTTAGCAGCTACTAGGGTTATAGAACTCATGACTCTGTATAGCCTAAGTGACAATCCTGGGGAGAAGAAGGAGGGACAGAGTGAGGGAGGAGGGACCCAAAAACTAAAGGAGTTTCTCCTTTATTAATTAAGTCACTCAGCGAAGATTCGTCGAGGGCCTGATCGATACCAGGCTCTTACGTTATCTTTGTCTCTTCAAGAGACGACAGGAAGTCCGTGAAATACAGGATGTGTCTGCGGGGGAAAAAAAATATATCACATGGAAAAGAGGGACAAGAAATACCAGGGGAGGGGTGGCAAGTTCAGGTAGAGAGGTCAGAGAGAATAGCCTTTGGGCCAAGACTTGACAAAGAAGACGGGAGCATTAGGATGGCAGGGGAGAGAGGCTCCAGGCAGAGGGAACGGCAAGTACAAAGGCCCTGAATGGGGGGATAGGTATGAATATTTGGGGAACAAGGAGGCCCATGGCTCTGAAGCAGAGGGAGAGAGGGGGGCTTTCAAGGAGGAGGAGGTGATGAGGTTGGAAGGTGACAAGCGTTGGTCATGCGCCTGGCTCGGCTAGGGCTTTAGCTGTACCCAAGGGAGACGGGGGCCACTAGAGGAGAATCGTGACCCGGGCTGCCTGGGCCGCTATTTTGAGAACAGAGTGTGGATTTGGCGGGGGAGTGGGGGCGGGTAGCCGGAGACCAGGCAGAAGCAAGGAGACAGAGGAGGAGGTGATTGCAGCAGCCCAGGCATGGCGTGAGGGCAGCTCAGACCGGGATGACGGTGAGGGAGGAGGTGAGGCGTCTGATGCCCAATGTGGGCTAGAGGCAACAAGATCAGCTAACATGCGGGAAGGGTGGGGTGTTGCAGGGGTAGTTAAGGAAGATGCCAGCATCCTCGGCCTAAGTCCCTGGCAGGAGGGGCTGGGGAAGCCTGCGGCAGGGCAGGGAGGGGCAGGACCCCCGTTCGCACACGGTAGTCTGAGAGGCCTGTTGAATACGGGCGCAGCGAGATGAAGTGGGCAGGTGCATCTGTGGGCCTGGAATTCAGCGGCAAGCAGCGGGCAGGAGAGGCGCACCTGGGTGTCGTGAGCAGCTGGAAGGAATGTAAAGCCTGGCATTGGCTGAGATCCTGGGGGGCAAGGGGCAAGGGGCAAGGGTCAGGGGCCTGGGCCCCGTGAAGGTCGTGTCAGCAAGTGCCTGCCTGTCTCTGAACCTCAGCATCATCATCACCACCCCTTGACCTCCATTCCGTCCTCACGGGCTCCTCTCCTAGAGAACCCCCTTTTTAGTAAGCCCTTCTCACACCTGCTCCCCCACCCCCAGAGCAGGCCGGATTCCTGGCTCAGCATCTGAACTCTCAGACTCTCAAAGCGCTCCTTTGTTCAGGCCGGGCCTGAAGATCAAAATGAGACGCCGTGTGCGAAACATTTCTGCGTCCAGCCCGGCCACCCGGACCCGGAGTCAGTCACGTCCATGCCCGCCCCGCACCACACGTAGTGTGCCTGGCACATAGTAGGGGCTTTAGAAATGTTTGCTGCAGGCAGGAATGGCTGAGCAAACGGGCCATCTGATTTAAGGTGAAACTGTCCCCCTCGGCGTCTCTGACCTTCTTCAAGCTCCCCACCTATGTCATTTCTGTTTCTTCCTGTCTCTGTGCCCGAGGGGAGGTCACTGCCACCCTGTCTCGCTCCAAGCGGCTTTTGCCCACGTCATAGGGACCAGTGTTTCCTTCTCCACACAACGAGACTGCTCCATCTGCGTCTCCCGACAGCGAGCTGGGGTCCATCCTCCACCTGGCGCCTCTTTTAACGCCGGCGTCTCAGGGTGACAAGTATCTTTGTCCTGAGCCCCCTCGTCCGGCCCCTCCCGCTCTGCCTGGGCTCCAGCTCCTCACAGCCTTCCGTCTGCACAAAGGGGCCATTGAGAGGCAGGCTGTGGGACGCCGCCTTTGATCTGGGGTTCCAATAACGGTATGTTTGCGTCCCAAAACAATGCCGCAGCCTCGCAGGCTTGATGGAGGCAGGGGAGGAAAAGAGCGTCGGCAGGAGGGTGACAATGGAGGCCTGGCCGTGAGCGCCGGCCCGCTGGCTGACACCATTCTCTGCTGGGTACACTCGTCACACAGACCAAGGCCCTGGCACGGCCATGATTTGCCAAACTGAGACGTAAAAGGTCACCAGGACTGTCCACAAGGTCTGTAGAACCAGAGGTCACAGGTCACCAGGAGAGGGGCGAGAAACCAAAAGAGGGGCTTGGGCCAGGTAGACCCCATGTCCAGCCTAAAGGGACAGCTGCAGCTCGACACCAGTGACACGCGAGGGCCCAGAGTCGCTAGATCTTTCGATTTTTCGGGAATAGCTGGAAATCCAGGTTTCTAGGCGAAATCTCCAAATTGTACAATGTTGGCAACGGATTTAAAACTTTAAGTCATGGCACGGGCCACACGAAACACGTGTCTCTGCCGGAACCCAGCCCGTGGCCACCAGTTCCGCCCTCTGTTCGTGCAAACTCATCCCACAGAAGATGCGCATGGAGACAGGAAGTGGGGAGGAGGGTGATAATGCAGACCAGGCCCCAGGCTCTCCCCAAAAGGGAACAAGAGGGGTGCCAAGCTGATGCCTGCTGCCCCAGCGCTCCCCAAATACCCTTGCCACCTTCAGCGTTATTCCCCCAGGCCCTTGGAAAAGGGGTGCCAAGCCCCCCCAACGCGCCAGGATGGGGCCGGGGACAGGGGAGGCCGGAGTGCATCAGGCAGGGGCCATGCCCGCCCTCGAGTGCAGGCAAGAGGCAGAAGTGTGTAACCGTGCCGAGGGTCCCCTCCCGCCAGGCCCCGCGTGAGCGTCTGCACACAGTCTGCTGTCGCACACATGCCTTGCAACCTCTGGGGACAAGGGACGATCATTACCACCCCCACTTGTAGATGAGGGAAGGGGCTTAAGGAGAATGGTGGCACTTCCCCACACAGCAGCCGAGACGGGGCTGCCCCCCGCCCGCCCGCCGAGCCTCTGCGTGTAGCTGCGGGCACACGCTGTCTCATGGGCTGCAAGGCGGGTCACTCGAGCTTAGGCTACACAACTTCTGCTGCTGTGCAGTGCGTCATCCGTGCAACTGTTCACGACACCTTCACGACAGAACAGAAGGACCACGAGTGAGGCGTTCACCAAGGCACACGCAGAGCCCTGGGGGGCGGCCCAGGAACGTCGAGGCTGCAGCCGCCCTGAGAGCCTCCTCCCAGCGCTAGTCGAGCTGCTGGTGGGAACACAAGGTCCTGCTTTGCCCAGAGCTTCTGCCTTCCCTGGGAACCCGAGGGAGCAAAGCCCCCACCCCGACCCCCACCCTTGCAGCCTTCCCCGATCTCCAGGTGGGAAGTGCCCTCTTCCTCCTCATCACCAAGCACACTCACTCTGCCTGCCTTCTCCGATGCTGAGCGGGAACCCCAGGCGCCTGTGAACTTGTGAGGGGTGAGGTCTTCCCCTGAGCCGGGGGCCAGGCCGGTGCTTAGGAAGTCCCGGGGGAGTACCTGAGCAGGTGGGCCTTTGGCCAGCTGTGAAACCCCAGCCTCTCAATCTTCAGACTGTGAGCGGCAGCAACACCACCTGAGCTTATACACAGGAACCTAAGCTCAGGTGAGCCTGGCTCGCCCCGGGCCTGCTGGTGAGAGGCCACAGCGCAGAAGGCTCCGGGTTCAAAGTCCACCTCTGCAGGCTGGGATTGCCAGCGAACACTCGCAGCTTTTGCGCTGAGCTCACGGATCGTCCTCTTTGGAAGTGCTTTGCAAACTGGCAGCAGAACCCAGGAGGAGGGTTCTGGAGCCAGGGCGGGCGGGAGAGGTTCGAGTCTCCTGAGTGACTGTGAGAGGGCCACTGGAGGTCGGGGTCCTCCACTGGAGGTCATAGACCCTGGGACCCCTTTACCCGACCCTGGTGTGCTTTTACTGTCAACAGCCAGCACCTGCGTCTCACTGTTGGCAGGCTGACCTCAGGTGACCAGGGACCTCAACCAGTGTCCACTGGCGTGGGGGAATCACTGCCTCAGCTCCTCGCTCCCTGCCCATGGGACTCTGAGGGTGACTCACGGGTCTCCATCCCCCATGGGAATGAGCCCAAGTCACTCCTTGCTTGATACAACATCCCTGCTCAGTAGCCCACCCCCACTTGGGTATCTGCGCCCTGACGGACACCTTCTCTTCGTGCCTCCACTGTCCCACCTCCCACCCATTTCCTCCTCCTGGGATCACCTCTGGGACCCCAGCCTGGGAGAGTAGACAGAGACGAACATTATTACAATGGATGTAGCCACTATTTATTAATTGCTCGTTCCACTTCAAGACCTTCTCATGCATTGTCTCTCATTATCTTTACAACGAGGAATTTTTATCCCCATTGTAAAGATGAAGAAACTGAGTCTCAACAAAGTTAAGCAACTTGTCCCGGGTTGTGTGGTTAGTAAGCGTTGAGCCAGGATGTTCTAACTACTATACGTACTGCCTCCCATTGGAAAAGTGACAGCAGTAAGGTTTACACACATATCCATTAGTGAAAAGTTGAGAATGAAGCCTCACCGATCCATTCAACAAACACGGATGTGGACAGTGTGCGTCAGGGGGAGACCGAAGGTGTGACCGCGATGCTTTTGTCTGCCAGGTGTATCTCCCCGTCTTCTCACCATCTTTTTCTGGAACCAGACGGGGGCAGACAGAAACAGAAACACCAGGTGGTAGATCCTCTTGTTGCTGAGACCCTCAGAAACCCAGGTTCCAGGCCCAGTCTTGCAGCCTTCCTTCCATCCTCTGAGCCTCCCAGCATCATCCCAGCAAAAGGCCGGGAGTCTCAGGTCACTCAGAGCTTGTTGCTGGTGCCGCTTGTCAACAAGACAGCTCAGGTGATGTAGAAATTGGTACCGGAAGTGGGGTGTTGAAAGTGACCTATCCCAAAAATATGGAACTGGTGCATATACAGCCAGCAAATCCCCCTCACCTGTGTGAGCAGGTGTGAGTAGAATCCCCGCACCTGCCACCACCAGAAGGATCTTGAGTGATGTGTGAATGAAAAAGGCGAGAAAACCCCTTCCCGGGATGGCTGCATCTCTCACGTATCCGTCTTTTTAGTTGTGCACTATGAGTTGGCTTCTTTCCTATGTAAAGTATGTCAGTGGCTGAGGGGTCAGCTCAGGTAGGGAGTCACCTGGCGTGTCCAGCCAGGAGCAGGTCTGACGCGTCACGGCAGAGAGCGCTGTGCGGTGTGGCAGGAAGGCCATGGGCTGTGGGGGAGGAGAGTCGGTTCTGGTGCCACCCACAACGGACTCACGTTGTATCACTGCTCAAGAGTCTCCCCCACCCCGGGACCCAGCCTCCTTTTTACCGAACGAGGGGGCGTCTCTAAGGTCCCTTCCACATCTGCCGGGTTCAGACATTGGGAGAAAACCTGGGAGCGCGTGGCCTGGATCACGCGTACAGACAGTGAGAGGACAGACAGCAGAGCCTGGGTGTGGAGTCCACGGTGGTGTCTCTGGGCTGTCCCCTGAGACTCTCTTTGAAGCTGAGAGCCTACAGCTGCCACTTGTTTGCCATCCCCACACTTATCTCTCCAGAGCCTACACCACTCCTGCCATAGCAGAGACAGTCACCGGCCCCAGGAGCCACGCTCCCCTGATGCATTTCAGTGATGGAATGGCCACACAGCGAGACACTCCATCTTCCTGCCTCCCTTGCAGCTATGTGCGGCCATTTGTGGGCAGGGTGTGAGCACAGGAGGTGCGTGCTTGCCCTTTGCCTTGTCCTTCCCTCTTTTTTGTGTGTCAAAACACAGAAATAGTGCAGAGATCCAGCTTCCACCATGGGGGTGAGCAGGAAGTGGGCGAGAGGTCACTTGGGCCCTGATCCACTTCATGGAGTCAAATCATCCCGCACCCCCAGACTAGCTCTTACCTTGGCATTTTGTACGAGGGAAAAACTTCTATCTTGTTTAAGTTGCTGTATTTGGGGAGACTATTCTTGCAGCAGCATATGCTGAACCCTAACTGATACCTTCTCCCCAAGATGACACTAAATTCTCACTTTGCCAATGAGGGCTGAGAAGCTAATCTCAACCAAGAAGAGAGGGAAGGAGCGAGAGAAATGGGGGTGGGAAGAAAGAGAAAGACAGCATCAATCAGATGCTCGTTCTGTCCCAGGCATTTAGCGTCATAATTCTGAAAGCTTGAGTTTTATCATTAGCAACAAATAGTCTCCTTTATTTTCCTAGAAGCGACAGACATGGTTCATTCATTTTCAAAAAAATGTCTGCCAATATTCCAGTCTGAAAAACCATAATTTCTCTGTGAGCTTTTTTTCCCCCCACAAGTAAAAATGGTTTTCAGCTCGGTCACCTGTCACTCCAGCAATGGCACAAGTACTTTTCCTCGAGACAGTGATCGTATTGCAACAGGCAGGAGCAATGCTTTCTGCATTTGGTCACAAACGATTTTGAAATAGCTGTATTCGAAGGTCAAGAAATTAGCAATTTGCGAACGGTCCTGCTTCACAAGGACATTCTTAAGCGATACTCCCTGCAGGTGTATCACAGCCCGATCTGCGGTCCGGCCCCAGTAGGGTGGCCCACCGTGGCGTTTGCACCATCAGTGCAAATGTCCACATGGTGAAATGGACACGTGACGTCTCAGTGTCATTAGGAAAATAGGCCCCTTGAAAGGGTCTTAGGGACCATCAGGCATTCTTGGACCACATTCTGATCATTATTGTGCCTTTTTCCATAAGCAAACGAACACGCACACACGGGCACGCATGCACACACACACACACACACACACACACACACACACACGCACGCACGCACAGCATCGATATGTGATCTGCAAAGGGCATCCGAATATCAAAAAGAAGAAAGACGTCATCTCAGAAGAAAGGATGGTCCATACGACCGAATGCATTTACACTGACCAACAACTCGCTGCATTGTCCTAACTTTTCGGCTTTTGCCAAGGCCAGGGGGGCAGATGTCGGCGCTCAGAAACTGCCTCCAGCCTGACACACCCCTTCCTGGACAGATGACAGCAATTACGCCCTGCAAGGACATGGCTAGAAATGGCTCAACAGAGGGGGACCCGGGGTTTGCCTCCAGACGGTGCGCTAAAGCTGTCACACCCACACCCACCCTTTGGGAGAGCTGGGGGCAGAGCGGCCCCACTGCAGGCCCCCAGCGAGGTGTGCAGGTGTGCATGGGGGTGGCTCTGTGTCTGCAGGGGGTGGAGCTCTCGCTCCTCTGCTGAGCATCCCAGAAAAGTGGATTCATGCGTTAACTGGCCACCACTGCTTGGCCCCTGCCCGACTCCTCTGCCCCATCCCCCAACCCAGCAGCCACTGCTCAGGGTCTTTCCATAGGAGTCACTTATACTCACATACCTACTCGTGTATCTGCCACACACCCACAGCTCATACTTGGACAGCTCCCAACCTGTGGCTCACCTCCTGATCATGATACTCACCTCCTGTCTCCCCATCAGGCCCACAGCCTTGTCCTCACTCCACCCACGGCCCCTGTGGACCACACAGGAGGGCCAGGGCAGCCACTGCAGCCCCCCCAGCCGCAAGGAGGACTAGAGGAGGTGTCACACCTCTAAAGACCCCGCCCATCCAGCATGCTGGGCGTCCATGATGAAAGGAGCTTTCGAAGGCCCCCCCCCTCAGCAGCCCAGACAGGATGTGGAGAGAGTGGCCCAGGGGACAGGCAGCTGGGACCACCCAGGATTGGGTGTGAGGGTGCATAGGGACGTTCGGACACGGCAGGTGTGACAGGTGGCGTAGAGGGAGCACTCCCACTCAGGGGTGTGCGGGGTGCAGTTTCAGGGGTGCTCAGCAGCAGGGAGGGCAGAACTGGAGGGCACAGGGCACGTCTTCCTGTCTTCCCTCGTCACGTGATCGCCTTCTGCGGGAGGCGGTGACGGCAAATTTTACGTGTCAACTCGACTCAGCCCCGGGGTACCCAGGCGTTTGGTCAAACATCCCAGGTGCGTCTGGATGCACGTGGTAGACTGACATGGCCCTCCTCCCTGAGGCGCTGGGAATGCCAGCTGAAATTTGCTGATGAAGGAACCTTCTGCACCCCAGAATGTTGAAAAGGGCAGGGACCCCCCTTCACTGTGTCTTGGGTCCTGGCGGAAGTACGCTTGACAGACATCGTGGTCGGCCAGTTATTGGGGCAGAGGTAGGCCTTCATAAACCTAACTCAAAAGTGTGATGGACTTTAAAAGTCCGTGACCAGTGAGAAGAGAAACACACACACATGTCTCCGAAGCTGCCTCCAGAGGGGCCTCCTGGATTTGCTTGTCCCCACTAGGGAAACACAGGCTCAGCCTCCCAGGCTCGGTCACCCATCTCCTCTCTTTCCAAAGCTAAGTCAGAGTCACCACTCCAGGACCGCCGTGTCTCGGGTCCCTCCCCTTACTCCGCCCCCCCGGAGGGTGGGAGACTGCTGCCCTCTTGGGAGTCTCCCTTGCTTCTTAAAATGTCCCTTCTCATGTCACTGACAGGAGCAAGGCTAATATCCCCACGGCATGTACTCATTGGTGACTCAGAAGCGAGGGATGTCAAGTCACACCGAGTTAGCAGAAGATAATAGCCAGAAAAATGGGAAAACTAGAAGAGAAACTAAAGGAATTCCAAGTCAGGGGAAGGACTGGCCTCTTTCTATATATTACGGATAACCCTGGGCCGTGCCCAGCGGTTTTCTGGAAGCAGAACCCCCTTGTGGGGGGGCGGGAGGAAGCGTGAAAACGCTCCTGCTGCCTCTGGACTTGGGTCCCCATCACCCCAGGGGGCCCTCCCCACGCAGAAGGGACCACGTGGTCCAGAAGAATAGATCTGTCTCCTCAGGTGTATCACCTGCGGCTTCCTCAGGTGATGGAATCACCAGTGTAAAAGGGGGTGGGGACCGCATCAGACCCCGTAACCAGAACGGAGGCGACAATGAGAGCAAAAGGGGCACAGCAAGTAACTTCACGGGCTGGGGGCGCCCGGCTCCTTGAAGTTCAAATACACAGAACTCTGCTCACTCAGTGTCCTCGGGCAGCTCCCTCAAGTCCACCCTGGCCTGGGGACGGGAACCACAGCCACCGCCTCGTCGGGATGAGGGAGCGTCGACGAGTTCACCTCCGCGGAGCCCCGCAGGCTGTCTGCCCCGCACTGGTCCCCGACAGTCACCTTCGGTGTCGTGTCTGCACGCGGGATCCACACGAGGGCTTCGGGGGCCCGCAGGACGCGCACTCCCCGCTTGGTCCTCTTGTTTGGGGGACATCATTCATCCCTCCTGAGCCTCGGAGTCCTCATCTGAGAAGTAAAATGACTGCCTGGGGCCACGAACGTGGAGAGAAAAAAACAAGGGAGGAGTCAGTCCTGCCTTAAGCTGTGAGTGGCGTCCCGAACGGAGCAGCCCTGAGGGTGGACATCAGGCGGCTGGGGGTACCGCCCCGCACCCCCTTACCTACGCCACCACTGCTGTTCGCTCACAGTCCTGTGCCCCCTCCTGAGCATGGTGGCTGTCGACCCCGAGGAAGACGTGCCAGCCCCCAGGCACAAGGCTTGCTGTGCTCAAGGGACAGAAGTTTCTAGCAGGAAGCAGCCCAAGCCCCGCTGCAAGGCAGGCCGGACCTCACGGGTCAGGTTTCAGAGCGAAGCACCCCACCCAGGGCGAGGAGGACAAAGGCCAGGACGGCGGGGCCATCTGCCGCACAGAAAGGGGACCCAGGGAAGGCCTCGGCCCATGTATATGGACGGGGCAGTGTCTGCAAAAGTGAGGAGGGGCTTCAGGAAACGGGGTCTTGCCGTGTCTTCTGGGCACCGGGGAGAGCCCCCCAACACCGCCACTGAGAGTGGGGGCAAGGCCCAAGGCCCCTTGTCCCCTATCCCGTCCCCACTGGGGAATCCACTTCAAATGGGACAGCTCAGAGACAGCCCCGAGTGACACCCTTTCTCTACTCCCCGTCATTACCGCCACTTAGATCTCTTATTTTACTGCAAACATTCTTTAGCCCAGTCACGGGGGCTGATCCCCTAATTGGAGCCGCTGCCTCCACCCCGGCCCAGATCAAAGCCGCCCTGTTTGTTTGTGGAGGACGGACGATGAGCCATCTTGCCGGCCTTTGAACATGAAGGCCCCTTTGTCTTCCAGCTGAAGTCATCCCTGGCACTAGGCAGGGGGGGAGGCTGGGGCTGGGGGCGGGTTCTGTCGCCTGGCCAGAAGTTGGGACCAGAAACGCGGACCCGACCTGCGGTGGGGGACCGCTTTTAGCAGAACGAGACCCCAAACCTCCCTGCCGGCCGCTCAGGCGGTAACTCAAGCTGGCGGCCAAGGGTAGGTCTTATTTGATTCCCGTGGTGATTGCTTTATTCCAATGCTCATGCAGATATTAAAAGATTTTAATATTTAAAAGATTTAAATATTTCTTAAAGGAACAGAAGATTGCATTTCTAATTTCTCTTTAGAAATCCGAATATCTGGCCATGCCGGGCCTCTACGAAGGGAATCATAAGCTAGTGAATTTTCTGGAGGCTTTTTTCCTCATCCTGGGGGCATTTGAAGGCTCAACCCTATTCCGGTAACTTTTTTTCTTTTTAATGAGTCTTAGCTATCAATGACTGTTTTTTCCTTGAGGTTTCTGTTTTTACATCCCTGGGCACGAACCGGAACCTCAGGCTTGCATTGGAGAAGGAGGGGGGATGGTTGTGCCCATATCACAGATGGGCAAACGGAGGCCCTGTGCATGCCAACAACCAGCCCGAGGTCCCACAGAGGCTAACGACAGAGTGAGAAGTGAGAATTTCAGGACTAGGGGCATTAGCGCGAACCCGTCCTCTCTTATTTTTTTGCTATTATGCTTCGTACAGCCATTCTGGAAAAGAGAAGCACAGCACGAGGCCTTCCTGTGACCTAGGGATGCCCCGTGTCAGCCCCGGGGTCTGTTTTGTGCACGCTGCTGAGCAGATACCACCCCCTCTTTACAACCCCCCCGTGGGGTGGGCTACAGTTTCTCTGTAAGTCTCCCAGGCTCCAAATTTGGGCGAGTGGCTCCATTCAAGGTTCACGACAAGCTGGGTGGTTTCATCTCAGAGCCTTGGGTCTCTCCACGTGACCTGGGGACTGCCTGCTCAGATGACACCCTCCCCCTCAGGCTGGACCCTGGTGCACAAAAGTGACCCCTTCAGTCTTATTTACCTTCGTCCCACCCGCCCCCGCCCCCATGCCTTCCCTTGAAACAGACAATTAGACCAGTGGCGGATACCTGATCCAAACTGGGCCAATCGGATCCTTCCTTCCTCCTGGCGGGTGTTGGGGTCCAGCCCTGACAAGCTGTGCTAGGATGACCAACACTGGACCACCGGCAAACAGGACGATGAAGGGTCTGAAAGGTCCTGGGGAGCAGAGGGGGAGGCCGGGTTCCTCCCCATCCGGGCATCCCCAAGGTCCAGCCTCGCCCCCAGCCCCTGCCCTTTGACCTCACCCTGCGTCATCACTATGAGCACCACTCCAATGTTCAAGGTGATCTGTGAGATCATCTCTTCTTACAGCCCCACAATCTCCCGTGTACACAGAGTAAGACAGAACTGGATTCTAATCCCGCATTCACTCTTGGCTGTGTGCTTTTAGTCACGTATTAACCTCAGTTTCTCCGACACAGGAGTAACAAATTCCTCCCTCCTGGGGCTCTGGGGAGATCCAAAATAAATGAAAACATTGGAGATCCTGGCACACGTAGGGCGCCTAACACAGCAGCTCCTCAGCAGTGGCTAGAACGTTCCCTATCATTATTATTCTCATGAACAAAGCTTCAGGGACAGGGAGAACTAACCAGCGTAATGTCAACCAACTCTTGACTCTTCCGTTTTGAAGATGATCCACAAACTAACTTTTATCAGCTGCTGACTCCTCCACCATCGGTTAGTTACTCCACGCTCAGGAAAGAATTATTTTATTGTTGGCTCAACCCATGAAGGTATGAAGACGGAGGGGCTTACGAGTAAAATTATGTAGAGTAGGTATGATTTGACTCCGTGATCCTAGATAAGTAAAAAATAAATCCCAATTGTGTGTGTGTGTGTTTTTTTTTAAATCAAATTAAACGTGACTCCAAGCACCTTCCTGGTCACTGCTGACGAGTCCCCATCCCAAGGCGGACCTGGACAACTCCACAGGGTCCCTGGGACACTGCAGCTCTGATGCACCCAGCCATTTCGGGGTGTGGGGTTTCCCACGGAGGGCCTACCACACACACCCCTCTCCCACGTTCTCCCTATTACTTTAGGGACCCCCGAATTCCACACACCCCTTTTCTCTCAAAGAAGAAGAGTTTCATTTTCCTCTCAGGCCCTCCTCCCCCTAAATCAGCCTCCCCGACTCAGAGTCGCTCTCCTTCCCTCCCGTTCCCTCTGGGATAATCTAGGACAGGGGATCTCAAAGCTGGTCCTAGGTCAGCAGCATCTGCCTCACCCTGGGAATCTGTTAGATAGAAATGCAAATTCTCAGGCCCCTCCTAAGACCTGCTGAATCAGATACTCTGGGAGCAGAGTTCAGCAGTCTGTGACGAGACATGCCTTCCAAGTGACTCTGGTTTATCCTAGAGCGTGAGGACCACTGGTCCCATATAATCCCCACGGTGAATTGATGAGTTTAAACTCAAAAGCCAAGAAGGTGAGGCCATTTTGAGACAACTTCACCTTCTGGTCTCTGCTACAGCATCCCCCACCTGGTGAGCAGACAGCAAACACCCAAGTCCTGGGCTAGGAAGGACAAACAGACAGGGCTAGCGTGTATGACGGTGTGGGCAGCGTCCCCGTGGAACACCGTGTGAATGACAGCACGTGGTGGCCAGGTGGGAACACCAAGGAACCATGGGGCATAAGGAGGGGTTCTAGTGGTCATTTGCATAAGTGAGTTTTGGGGATCCAGCCCCTGGTAAGGGATGATGGGAAAGATGGGAAGACAGACAGTGCAAACTCTGACCTCAGCCCGAGGGAGCCCCATCAATGTGGACAATGCACGTCGCAGGCCAGACTCAAATGCCTACTAGACTGGCAGGTAAAGGGACTGGAGGGTACAGCCCACGTACAGATGCAGGCTCTACCCAGCCTCAGCCACCGCTGCCATGTGGGATACTGGGTTCAGCCTCTCCAGATCTCCCCCTTTTTAAAAAAAAAAAAAAAAAAAAAAGCAGAAATCCAACTTTTACCTAAAATCTCTTGGAATCTCCTTAAATATTACAAACAGATTCTGATTTCCAAAAACACTTCGTATCGCATGTAGGATGTACAAATGAGTTTCAAAGCCGAATCAAACACAAGCGAGAAAGTTCGGGACGATTCATTAAAGCAGTGATACGAATGGCAAATAAGCGCATATACAAAGATGTTTAACGTCATCCGTCATTAGGAGAATGCCAGTTAGAACCACAATGAGATACACACTGTGTGCTCCTGTTAGAATCACTAATTGTTTTCTAACTTGACCGTACCAAACACTGAGAAATACAAGGTAACAGGGTCACTGCTGGTTGGGGTCCCTGCTCCTTACAGCGGACAGCATCTCCGCGGCCCCTTAGCGAGCGGCCCAGGGGAGGGGCGGGGGCGGACCGCTGCAGGCGGCAGGCCGCGTGGGCGCCGGGCTGGGCAGCGCCTCCTGCCTCTTATGAAACAGGCCAGGCCCACCAATCTGCAGAACTCACGTGACTCTGGCCGCTCACACCACCCATGTCCAGCTGGACCCTGCACCTTTCGGGGAGTGGGGGACCGTATGGAGTCAGGCCTTCCGGGAGCTCAAGGGTGAGGCCCCGGCTTCTTGGCCTCACAGATGTGGCAAGGGGTCAGAAGAACCGAGAAGGTACTTTAGAGGCCCAGGCTCTGTAAATAGAAGCTGAGGGGCCCCCCGTTTGCGGGCAGAGCTGCTATGAAGACAGCGTTAAACGCCCCCACAATGGTGCCTTCACGCTTCTGGGGCCCGGGCCACCAGGCACCTCGAAGACCCGACTGTGCCTGGCCCCTGGGTCACCTTCTCTCTGTGACCCCACAGAGCTGGTGGCATCCAAATGCCTGCTCAGCCCCCATGCCAGGGGTCATTCAGGCCCTGCCCCTGAGCTGTGTGCAGCCACGGGGAGGAACGGGACGGGACCCCAGCCCCAGACCTACAGGAGAAGCAGACCATGCACGAGAGAACGATTCTGGCCGAGCGGGCCTCAGTTTCCTGCTCTGTGAAGCGGGGGTGGACAGTGTTCTCATCACAGGCCTTTCACGAGGCTTCAATGATTACAGGATATCAGGCGCAGACCCATGCCCAGACACGCTGGTTTGCTCCCAGAGATGCCACCCCCAAGTCAGCAGCCATTCGCCCAGGTGACAAGTCACCCAGATCCCAGGGGGGTTGCGTGCCTTCCCCCCCCAGCCCATCAGCCACGCCCACACTGGAAGGAGGGCCTTCGTCCCAGCCGCCTACCCCAGAAGGGCGGCCACAGAGAACAGAGGTGAGAATGGGGAGCCGGGCTCGTCCTCCGCTGGAAGATGGGGGCCAGACCCTGAAAACGGGACGAGGACAGGGGTCCCCGAGAAGCTGAGCGGAGAAGGAAGCAGTGACTCAGAAGGGCCTGGAACGACCAGCGGGAGCATGGAGACCGGGTCGGGGAGTCGGCTGTAAGTAGCACCTGGAGTATCCACTCCCTGGGGCTCTATTTCTCCCCGGTTCCCAGACGGAGAAGCCGAGGCCCCACGGCGCACACGCGCAGGCCCACACCTAACGAGCACTTCAGCCCGTCTCCAGAGTCACCTGACCAAGGCCTGGCCCTGCCGCTCACTCGGTAAGGCAGCTTAGGGGGGTCCTTGCGCCTCTTCGGGCCTCAGTTTCCCCACGTGGTTGGTGAATGGCAGGTCCCCCAGGGCCCCAAGCCCCAGCCGCAGAACTGTCTGCCTGGCGAGCCGGCCTCAGCTCGCCCTCCGCTCCGGGGCTGGCTCCTGCAGAGAATGCCCCAGCCAGCCACGCTCTGGAGCCGCCCCCCAGGCTGTCCACCCCGGGTGAGCAGTGGCCAGGACCTGCTCACTGCCCCTGAGAGTCGCCCCAACTCCGAGCTCAGCTTTCCGGAAGAATGACCCCATTCTTCTTGCTCATCTCTGTCCCCAGCTACCCCAAGCCACTTCCTCCCTCTGTCCCTGCAAACCATGCTCCAGGCGCAGGCTGGACCCCCTGCGCCCCACCCAGCCCTCTCCACACCCTGCACACACACATGGGCGTGTGCACACGCGCGCGCGCACGCACACACACACACACACACTCACCCCCAGCCCTGAGGTCTCAGGCATCTGCTGCCCTTCTGGAGTCCGTGTCAGGCAGACGGGGTGGGCAGGCCTCCAGCCGCAGAGGCCCAGGGCCCCTGGACACCCCAGGGTCTGCCCACATTGCTTGGGAAACCATTTCAGGTCATTTGAGACGATCGGGGGCCTTAGCTCTGTTTGGGGCTAAACACCCATCTGTCAAAGGCCACCGGGGTTTCTCCTGGGGGCCGGGGGTGGCAGCAGACCTCAGGAGCGGCTGGCCTGTCACGGCTGCCCTTCCCTTCAGCTCCACAGACATTGGTTGGTCAGGAGAGCATCCCCTGGGCTGGCCCTGGTGTTGGGGACACTGGTGTGGCCAGGTGGGCACAGGGGCACGGGAGAAGGGGGACCGCCCAGGTCCCCTCAAAGCAAAGGTGTTCGATGGCCACACTACAGATGCCTCCTGTAACACGGCCCACGTGTCCCTGGGTTCGATGGTTCTAAGGGTGGATAGGAGAGACGCAAACACGGACGGGCCTTGTCCCACGGGCGGGAGCTGTCCTCGGCCCTCCCCGTGCTCCAGGTCAGCCCTGGGAGTGAGCACGACTCGTGATATTGAAAAGCAAGGGTTGGCGGGCTTAGGTTTGTTCCAATACAGAGATGATTTACTGGAGGCGGCTATAAACGTTATTCCTCTCAGTGTAAAAATCCAGACAATAGGAAAGAAAGTGAAAAAATCACCCGTAATCATTGAAGGGGAAGGAAAAATCAGGACAAGGTTTTTCTGACGCACAGTGACGTAAGGCCTTGGGAACCCGGGGTGGCGGGGGCTGGACCGGGACCTCCACCTCAGCCGAGCTCCTGGTGGTGGGGGGACGCTATGAGCAATCGCTTCCCTGAGCCTGTGCTCCCCGGAACCTCATTCCGGGGCACGTAGGGGCTCCCCGTTAGGGAGGGAGTTTAGCAAGAGCTGGCCTGCTTCTCTGGGGACACCATGAGACGCGTTCTGAAAGCCCCCAGCTGAGCCTTGTCCTCCTGGGGCTGGAGACTCAGGAGCCCACGATAGGAGCAGAGAGCATCTTCCCAGCCCTCCAGCACCCCGCTCTCCTTCGGCACCCTCACACCCTCTTCCCAGGGTCTCCCCATCTGAAACGGCCAGCCACATAAAATAAGGGTGAGCGCCCAGGGGTGGACGTCCAGGCTGAGGTAGGTTTGGATCATCTCATGCCGTCCTTCCTCGCCGCACAGAGGGGAAACTGAGGCCGGAGGAGTGAACGTGTGTCAACGATAACAACCATGCTATCAGTAATAACCGATGTCTGTTAGATTCTCATCTCCTGCCTCACACTCCAGGATCGGAGCTGGACGAGTGGCTATTGGAGCTGATGGAATTTCAGGCGCTGTGGCCTGAGGTGGGCAAGGACATGGGGAGAGAGCAATGTCCTGGATACCCCTGGGGTCACCCCACGCAGGCACTGTCCTGTGCCAGGGAAGCCTGCGGGCGCAGGCCGTCTGCATGCCTCCCGATGCGACCATTTCTCAGCAGTGAGATTTTTTTCTTCTTCCCAGCCCCTCAACCCCACCCCCCACCCCTCTCAGCAAATGGATAACAGGAAACAGCCCAAGCGTCTTAACTTTTCTTTAATCTTCCCCTCTCTGGCCAACTGGAAAAAAAAAAAATCAAACGATAATTGTCTGGGTGATCTCATTATTGTCAACAAAATCTGAGCCTTGAAGTCCGAATCCACTGACACGCTGACATATGAAACTCAAACGGAAACTGTGCTTGCGTGTTGTTCGATAAATAAATAAGGCTGACGGGGGTTCCGCGCGGGCCTGGCCCACGGAGGGGCCGGGCTGTCGGAAACGCCGGGGCGGCAAGACCGCCGTGGGACCTGGGAGCCGTGACCTTTGGACGAGACGCGGTCCAGGGAATTGACGTCCCAGCCTTCCTGTCTGAATCAGTCCAGGACCCGGCAGGAAACAGATGGCATCTTCCAAGGGTAATTGAGGGGAGTTTATGATGGGGCTGTTTACAGGCGAAGGGGAACCAGAAAGGGGTGGTGGGCACCCAGAGATAAGCACCTGCGGAGAGCTTGATAGGACACGGGGACAGAGAAGGTTCCAGAACCGAAGACGGTGGCGTCTGGAGAGGCCACGGCCGGGAGCTGTGGCCTGGCAGGGAGAGAAGCAGGAATGAACCCTTAACTGCTCCCTCCTGCCGCCTCGCATCCCTGCTGCTGCCTCGCATTGGCCAACCCCAAGCAGAAGCCGGAGGACGAGGGGGTGTGGGGGACACAGATGGAGAGAGAAGCCACCTGATGCACGGAGCAGGACCCGGAGGGGCGACCCACTTACGTGGGACGTCCCCTGCACCCCGCAGCATGTGCCAGCCTCAGCTGGTGCACAACCAGGGGTGGGACGCTCCCCCCACCACCTCCATCTGCAAGTAGCCTGTCCACATGTGAACGTTCCAAACCTCGGTTCCCGACAAAACCAAGTTCAGGGGCTGGGGAGTGGGTCACGAGCATGCCAGGGAGCGGGCTCTCGTTCAGTGTTAAAAGGCGACTGAGCAGAGGGCCAGGGCGGAGCCGGGCAGGTGTGCCCCATCGCCGCATGGCTCGGCAAACAGAGCAAACGAGGCGCCCCTGCTCTGTGCCTCTTGGTCTTGATTTCTCTGCCATCTTTACAGAACCCTAACAAATGCCATGGCAACGTATTGGTGATAACTCTTATGGGAAATGGGACGCGTTAGGGGACTGGAGTGTGGTGGGGGTGTCACTTCCCCTGCTCCCTTCCTATTTGTAATGTCACAGGCTTGCAGGAAGGGGAGGAGGGACAGGGCATCAGGACACCCAAGGTCTCACGTGCCTCTGCCGCTTCCTGCTTATGGAACCCAGAACAAAGCCCTGCATCTCTGGGTCTCAGTTTCCCCATCTCACAAGGAAAGGAGACCTTGATCCTGATCTTGGCCAACACGGAGAAGAGCCCGCTCCCTCACTCTGCAGAATCCCACCCTCTCTCCCCAAGTCCCATCCATTTCAAAGGGGCCAGTGCTGCTTCTACACTGAAAAGTCCAATCTTATTTTTTTAATTGTGAGAAACTCCTGTGAGCACCCCGAAATTTTTTGCAAAGCACCTCTCACACGTTGTCATGTTTGGAATTTTGCAAACAGCGCCCTCTCTTCTGCTTGCTCGGCCACAGCGTGAGCAGAAAGAAGGCAGGAAGGAGAACCAAGCGTCCCAGACTCACTCCTCAAGCTGGAGACTGTCCCTCCCCACCCCCTGTCCCCCCTGAGCATGACTTCAGCAGCCTCGTTCTCCTCTCTGAGCCTCGGTTTCCTCATCTGCAAAATCAGGGCGCACATAATAACTACCTGAGTGACAGCCCACACAGTGTTTGGCTCATGACCTGGTATGTCCTTTCTGTCCCCAAAGAATGCCAGCCTCACATCCTCTCCTCCTCGGAGGCTTGGTGCAGGGGGATCCTCTGCAGGGCCGGATGACTCTGCCACTTGCCTATCCAGCCACCGAGTAGGTCCCCAGCACTTTCCTCCTGAGTCCCCTCTCCTCACACGCAGCGGGGAGAGACGTCCAGGAGAGACCATGGACGTGAGGGCTGCCTGCCCCTACGGAACTAAGGAAATGCGTCTCTCTTTTCATCTGTCTATGCCTTGTCACCCCACGTTCTCAACTCTTTGAGGGTCGAAAATAAAGGCAGGAAGCTAATGTTTACTGGACACTGTTGGAAGACATTACAAGTGCCCTCCAATGCACTCTCCTCCCTGGACATACAGAAAACTATATACCCCAACACCCTCGCGATTAGATGGAGCCTCGTGGTAGGTCTGGCCAGTCCACTGGCAGCAAAAGTACGCTGCCCAATCCTTTAGCCAATCTCCTCCTTTGCTGCGGTGAACTTGGGGGCTTGTTGACTCGGGTGAACCAGAATATAACCCTCTGGATCACGTGTCACAGGTGGGAGCAAGCTGCCCTAAGATGTGGCCTGGACCTGCAGTAAACGTTGCAAGAGTGAAAAACAAACTTTCGTCCTGTTAAGCCACCGAGCTTTGGGGGATGTTTGTTACTGCAGCGTCGCCACGCCTGGACTGACAGGTGCAAGCGAGAGCCTGCGCGAGTAGTTTCACACGCATTAGCATCTCTCTCGGTCCTCACAGCAGCTCTCGAGGTGCGTATTCATATGATTTCCACTTTCCAGATAAGGAAACAGACTCCCGCAGGTTAGATAATTGGCCCAGAGTCAGTAAGAGGCAGACCCCAGGGGAGAGCTGAGCTTTGGGTCTTAACGAATATGGAGGGTTACAGCACCCAGAAAGGGGACATTTAGGATGCAGGCATGTAAATGGCCAGCTCGGTGTACAAACGCCCTCGGTCACTTCGGGGTCTCTGCTGAGTAAATCTGTGTCCTTCAAGTGTGACCTTCCAGCGTCTGGGAAAAAAATGTTCCCAGCTAAAAGTAGCCGCACCAGAGGGTCCCAGCCAAGGTCCAGCTCTAGGCTGGCAGACTTCTCCGAGGGCCTGGAATTCCCGCTGGCTGGGGTTCCACTGGCATGGAAGTGTTTACGCTCGCCTCAGATTCGTTCTCCCACGCCTTCCAGAGCCCCAGCCCATATTTGGGATGGAAAAGGGGAAACGATTCCCAGTGGGGATGCGAAAGCATCAGAAAAATTCCACGGGGGCCACAGCCTCCCTCCACAGGGGCCGGCGCTCTGAGCGGTCACCTCTCTCGGTGCCTTGCACCTGGACCCCGCGCCCAGCTCGCAGGCCGGGCCAGAAGGACGGGAATCCCCCTTGTGTACTAACGCCGGAGGAAGGCGTTTCTGGAAGGGCCCTGCACCTCCACAGCCAGATGAAGCACTAGAAATGAGAAAAGAAAAGATCGAACTTTCGTGTCTTGTCTGTTGAAAGCAGGCTTTTTTTTTCTCTCCTGAGAACTACTCTGTGGCTGGGGCACCGCTCACATTGGCCAAGGCATGGAAATAACCCAAATGTCTACCGATGGATGAGTGGATGCAGAAAACATCACATATGTAAATACAGAGAGAGAATGAAATATTATTTGGCCTTGAAAAAGGACATTCTGCCTTTCCCCACAACGTGGATGAACTTGGAGGACATTCTGCTAAGTGAAATAAGCCAGACAGAGAAAGACAGATGCTGCGTGGTGTCACTTATATGTGGAATCTAACACAAAAGTCACACTTATCTAAACAGAAAGTAGAATGATAGTTGTTAGAGGCTAGGATGGGGGAAATGGGGAGATGTTGGTCAAAGGGTACACCTTTCCAGTTGTAAGATGAGTAAGTTCTGAGAATCTAATATGTAGCATGGTGGCTCTACCGGATAAGAGTTGATAATAGTAGCTTGAAATTCACTAAAAAAGTAGATCTTAAGCATTCACAAAAAAAAAAAAAAAAAAAAAAAAAAGACCATGGAAGGTGATGGATGTATTAATTAACTAGAGATGGGATTCCTTTTACAATGTATACATATATCAAACCATCATCCCCTTTAAATACGTTATAATTTTATTTATCAAGTATACATCAATAAAACTGGGGCAGGGTGGAAATTATCCTTCCTTAGTACCTATTTAATCTCCTAGTACCTAGGAGATTAAAACCAAGCTAGAAACAAACAATCTGATTTAAAAATGCGCAAAGAACTTGAATGGACATTTGAAGAAGCTATATGAATAGCCGATGAGTACTTGAAAAGATGCTCAGCATCACTAGTCATTAGGGAAGTGCAAGTCAAAACCACAAAGGACATACGACTCGATGCTCATGAGGATGGCCATTCTCAAACAAAAATGAGACAAATAAGTGTGATGAGGATGTGGTGAAACTGGACCCGTGCACGTGGATTGCTGTTGGCAATACAGAATGGCGGAGCCGTTGTGGACGATGGTACGGGAATTCCTCAAAAATTAAACACAGAATTACCACGTGACCCAGCAACTCTGCTTCCGGTACATACCCAGGAGAAGTGAACGCAGGGACTCAGACAGACACCGTACACCCACGTCCGCAGCAGTGTTCTTCACAATGGCCAAAACATGCAAGTGCCCTGAGCGTCCTTCAGCAGATGACCAGACAAACAAAACGTGGTCTGTTCACACAGCAGACAGTTAGTCAGCCCTTAGAAGGAAGGACGTCCTTACTCATACTACAGCATAAATGAACCTTGAAGACACGATGCTAAGTGAAATACGCCAGTCACGAAAGGATGAATAGTGTCTAATTCTACTTACAGGAGGCCCCTTGAGCAGTCAGATTCATACAGAAAGAAGGTAAAAATGGTGGTTTCTGGGGGCTAGAGAGGCGAGCATCGAGAGTTAGTGTTTAACGGGGACAGAATTTCAGTGGGGTTAGAGGAAAAAATCCTAGAGATGCAGAATGGTGATGGCTGCAGAGTAATCAATGTAAATACATTCAATACCACAGTACGGGACACTTGAAAATGGTTGAAATGGTCAATGTTATGTTTATTAAATCACACGCACACCAAAAAAAATGCTGGGCGATTTGAGTGTTTGCATGGGAGAGCTGGTAGGAACCGTGAGACCACTGGGACCCTCGGTCACTGCATAGATGAGGCTCAGTGGAGAAAGAGGCGGTGACAGCACAGGCAGGCGGGGACCTCAGATGTGCCAACACTCAGGCCTTCGGCGCTGGCCCGTCAGCTCAGGCGCTCTGTAGCCTATGACCAATGTCCCAGACGCATCTCTCCACACAAAGCCCAGCTCTTCCGAAGGTCCTGAGGTCCACCACCAGGACCACTGACCCATGTCCCCTTTAAGGAAAGGGGCTGGCCCGGGGGACCCCCAGCTCTGGGGGCCAGGTGGGACTGCAGACACAGCCCCAGCTTCACCAGACCTCTTCTTAAAGTCAAACACCTTGGAAATTCCTAGTTTGTAACCCTGACCATCCCTCCCTCGTGGTGGCTCGATGGCAGTTCCCTGGGGACCTTCGTGGAGCCCATGTCTCTCACACCAATCCTGCTCTGACTTTCAGCTTCTCCATCCAGCCCGGACCCTCCACGACTGCCGCTTTCAGGCCTGGCTCAGAGCAACCTCTGACATCTAGGCAGAGACAGTAAACCCTTGGCCCGTGAACCACTACACTCGCTCTGGTGCCCAGGGCAGGCATCACTAATCGATCAAGAGTCCGTTCCCTACTGAGCAAGATCAAGGCCTCGCAGTCACATCCTCATAGCTCCAGCTGTCCCGTCATTCATCGCGGGCCCTCGAGGTCACATCTATCCGCCAGCTGTCATCTAGACCAATCCAACATACCGCAGGATCCTGGGAAAACCACTTCTCTCTTGGCCTCGAGTTCTTCACCTATCAGAGGAAAGGATTTTCATATCCCTGCCAGCTCTCTGATCCAATGAATTCTGTAACAGTGGACCGGACAATTCTATATTGTAGATAATAGAGGGAAATTCTGCCGGTTTCCAAAGACATTCCATGGTGTTTTTAATATACTTTTTGGCAGTAGATCTGTTCTCCCTATTTCATTTGCATCAGGGGGTGGGTCATGAGCCAGACATCAGGAGCTGATTGTGTTCCTGGCCAGCCATGTCACCAGTGCCCTCTGGGGGCTATTTCCCACTTCCTGGAAGGCCCCAGAGCCGAGAGAGTCCTAATGCTTCTCTTCCAAGTGGGATACTCCCACCCCACCCAGCACCCCCCAGAAGGAGACAGCCAGGATGAACATTACCAGCCCCCACGCTGACCCCCCCACCTGTCCTGTCCCCAAGTCCCGGGAGAATAGCTCTATCTCCCCCACTGGGGCCTAGACAGCCTTTCTCATGTGCCTGCCAGCCAGCAGGCAGTCCCCTCCACCCTGCCCTCCGCCAGCCAGACGGGAAGCATCAGAGGGAGGGGAGAGGACAGGGCCGCCTACTTGCCACCAAGCACTATAAAAGAGAGAGCATTAAATCTTGGCCTCCACCAGGGAACTGCCTTAATTAGGGTGGCGCCGAGCAGGACGCCATAATTAACTGCGTGTCTGTGTTTCCACCCCAAACACGCATTTCGAGAGCTTTGTGATCCAGTCTTCTAAGCCAGTCTGCTCAGCCAGAAACTCGGCCCAGCAGCCCCAGAGGCGAGGGCTGGTTGGCTTTCCCCTTGCCCCTTCCTCTCACAGCCCCACTCAGGGTGAGTCTCTGCAGGTGGGAGCCTTGGGCCCTTCCCAGGAGGCTGTTCTTTATGGGCTCAGAGTGACTGGCTCTGCCTGGTCCCCAAGGCCAGCAGAACCCTAAGGTATGGTGTCAGTGCAGGTGGATCCCTCTTAGTTTTACTTGAACGACAACCATTATTCCAGTAATTTTTCTTTTCTTTAAAAAAGTAGCCTCCGCCACCTGTAGCTCTAGGTCTAGGCCATGAACGAGGCTGACCAATCAGAGTGCTTATCTCCTGGCTGCAGTGATTGGTTCAGAGATGGTCATGTGACTGATAATGGGCCAATAAGAGTCTGGATGGAATTACTGGGAAACGGATGTTTGCTTTCCACCAACTGGGATGCTAAGCTGGTGGAATATCAGCCCCGAGCTGCTGGGGACCATGCACGCCACCTCACGGGGCGAGTTTGCTGGAGAATAAGGCCAAATTGAAGAAAGTATTTTAAAAAGATGGAGGATGCCAAAGAGAGAGAGAGAAAGCAAGAGACCTGATGATATCCTGAAAGCAATTGAACTCAATACCTAAAGCAAAACACTCCCACAAACTTTTAATTATAGGAGTGGCAGTAAATTCCCCATTTTTGTTCATATTGGTGTGAACTGAGTGTGTACTGTCATTGCAACAGAGGGAACTGGAGTCTGTGGAAGCAGGAATCCACACTCATGTGAACTTGACTCTCGCTCATCAGGGATGTGGGCCACAGCCCACTGTGAGCCTGGCTGAGCCCTTGCCACCACTGCAGCCCCTCAGAGCCACCTCAGAGCCACCTCAGCCCCATGAGCCCCAGACTCCTGGTGCCTTAGTGGCTCTTGGGGCCAGTCCTCCACGCCCTCAGCACAGGGGCCAGCCCCTGGTCCTGCCTCCTTGCTCCTGGGACAATTTCATATCAGAAACCTTGTGTGCCATTCCTGTCCTCAATCTTGCTGGGAGGCCACCCTTGTCCACTTGGACGGTTTTTAATAACCTTGAATGAGAGGAAGGTGGTCCTCTCAGGAAACACTAGAGCGTTTTACAAAATTTCCCACGCTTTTCAAATTGCAGCTTTGCATAGTCTCTCTCTAAAATGCCATAAAGTTCTTCTCAGCGGCCTATAATAGGCACACAGGCGCACACTCACACAGAGCTCAGAGGCGACTCAAATTCTGGAATCTCTGCTTTGTAATTTATCTGCTGTGCAGCCCTGGCATGTACTGTATCCATTCTGTGCCTGTTTCCTTATTTCTAAGAAGCGAGTAACGATACCTATGTTTTAGGATTGCTGAGGATTCAATGAGACGATAAGTATAAAGTCCCTCATCGTCCAGACTCAGGAATTGTCCGTTGTCACATCATTGCTGCATCTGAGCATCTCTACAGTGTTTCGAAGCCTGCGGAATGCCTGGACACCATTCTATAAGCTGAGATTCCTGGTACCCTAGGAGGTTAGCAGGGCAAGGGTTGCACCCCAAGTTGCAGATGAGGCAATCGAGGGCCAAGGAGGCCACGCGATTCGACGGAGGTTACAGAGATAACTCAGAATCAGGTCTGGTGGTCAGGCTCTCAGATTCCGAGCCCAGGGCCCCTCCAGGGTCACCCTGCCTCTCGACCTTTGTCTGTGTGACCCAGATGGCTCTCAGCTACCAAAGGCCTGGAACATTTTGTACGAATCAGGTCGGGGCCCTCGGTCCTCACGTGGCTGGGGTAGCAGGGTGGCTGTGAATACCCAGGAGAGGGGAGGGATGAGCCTCTTCCAGTTCAGAGCCCACGATGAGAAAGCAGCAATTTAAGGGACCCAAGTAGGGAGACACCTGCCAAGAGGACAAACCCATAATGTAGAAATTTAAAATGTTAATATTTGGTAAGATGAAAGACACCGCAAGCAAATTATCAAGATAAATCATAAATTTGGAAAAAATATTTGCAACGCAGAGGACAGAGGGTTACCATCTATATTATACAAAGGGCTCTTACAAATTGAAGAGAAAAGGGCAAACAACCCAAAAGAAATTATGGCAAAGGACTTGAATGGGCAATTCACGAAAGAATGAAGGCGAATGGCCACAGACAAATGAAAAGATGCTCGCTCTCATTAGTGGTCGGGGGAAATGCAAATTAAACTGACAATGAAATATCACAGAGGAAAAATTTTAAAGAACAATAACGCAATTGCTGGCAGGGATTTAGGGAAAGGCTACATTCATATGGGGTTGCTGAAAATGTAAATTATTACAAGTCTTTTTGAGAGGAAATCTGGCAATACCAATTAGAACTACATTACAGTTTTGCATTTAAAAATCCACATCTACTTCCTCTGACCCAGCAATCCTGACCTTGGAAATCTACCTAATAGTAATTAAACTGCCATGTCCTAAGGACGGATGACAAGAGATGTGCACTGAGTTATTATTCATAATGGAAAAAAAAAACCCTCAGAACAAATCGTGGCGGAGACGGGCACAGGAAGACCTGGTTTCCCTCATGGCGTTGTGGGACCACGTGACTGGGTTCTGGCTAACAGGCTGGGGGAAGAAGTAGTGTGTGGCCACCAAGCCCACTGCGTGACCCCTCTTCCTGTCTTCGCCTCGACAAAGCCGGAAGGAGCCCGAGGCTGAATCCTTGTCTAGAGAACAGCACCGAGGGCCACCCAGCCACACAGCGCTGGGCCAGGAACACGTAAAGCCTGGTTGTGTCATGATGCTCCAATTCTAGGGCTCCCTCGTGGCCACGGCATGGCCCCGCTCGCCTTAATTCATCCTCATGCCCAGCGGCGGGAAGCAACTCACTGATGGCACCGCATCCCCTAGACTGATGCTCAGCCTGTGTGAAGCATGAACTAGAACTAGACCCGGGCTTTCCCCAGCGTCGCAGAGAACAGCGAAAGGCAGAGAAGCGCGTCCGTAATGCTGCTGAGAAGACCCTCTGGCGGGTCGCGTGTGCCGTGTCTCCGTGTGTGTGTCTCGTGCTGGCGATATGGAGAATGGGCAGGGACGGAGAGGATGCCACCAGCTCCCAAGCACAGCTCGGGAGGCAGGAGGAGGAGAGAAGGCGAGGATGGCCAAACAATAAAATAGGAAAAGCACATCGACAAACACCATTTCCATGAGGACACTTGAGTATTTACAAATATAAACATAAAGTGTTTTAATATCAGAAGATAAAACCCATCTTCTTTAGTCCGAGAGGAAAAGGCGCTCACGTAGCTGGCAGATGCAAGAGAGGGGGCTCTAGAAACCCAAGGAGTGGACGCGGAAAACGCAGTCCTCACCTCGAATGAATGCATCGTGCCAGGCGGAGTCTGGTCAGGATGGATACGGGTGAAAGCACAGAGCAAGGACGGAGGGGAGCAGGCCTGTAACCATCCTGGCGTGGGGGCTGCGGCCTCCCAGTGCCCTGAGACACGGGGGAGCCTTCAGCCACGGCTCAGGAGCTGAGCCAGAACGTTGGGGAGAATCTCCCAAAAGAGGCAAGACCCTTAGAAGTCACCGGGGTCAAAGGCAACAAACTGGGAACCCAGAGGCCAAACCCAGTCCCTCGCTAGCCTTGCACATGGATGTCTAAAATATTCAAATCGGCAGATTTTACACACACGCACGCATATACACACACACTCCAAATTTATTATCTCCAGATAATAGCAAAAAAAAAACAAAAAAATCGGATTATCTGGCTGAGCCGTGCCCGCATTCCTGCACGCTGGCTGGAGCTGGCAGGGGGCACCCCCTTTAGACGGGCCACGTGTGCTTCGGTCTGCTCGTCTCCTCCGCTCCCTAACGCTGCACCAGCTCCCTTCACCGCTTACACGTACACATGACCCCAAAGTCACATCTGCGGTGGGACTCCACGCCTGCACCAGCTCCTCACACCCCGCGCCCCCCGCTCTGACCGACCAGATGAAAGTCACGCTCTGTGGGACCTGACACGAGACGGACAAGTCTGAACCTGGCTCCGCCCCACAGCCTCTGCGATGCCTGGGCACTGCGTCCACGCGGCTAAGCTGCAGCCACATTGTCTCAGGATTGATTTCTGGACGGCTCTGAGCTAGCGCCGGCCAAAACGGACCTTGGGTGTGAGACCCGAAAGGGGGACGTGAAGCGGCTGTCGTATCTGCTGCGCCCCGAAGGCCAGCGCGGGGTCCGGGACCCGTGGCAGTCTACCCAGGCCATCCCCGATCCGCTGGCTTCCTCGTTGGCAAGGCAGCACCTGGCTTCCCCAATCTCCCTCCGAGGCGGCTCTGGGTCCCGGCTCCGATGTGTGTGTGTGTGTGTGTGTCCACGCGCGAGTGCACATCTTGGCACAGGGACTGGCACGGAGGAGGGACTCAAAATGTATCTGCTGAATGAACGACGTGAGCTTCCCCGTTTACAGTGGAAGGACACACCTGGCGCCACCAGCGTGTCGTCTGCCGGACCGGGGGTGGGGGAGGCAGCCGGTCACACCCTCTTCCGTGCCTCTCCCCGCAGCCTGCGAACATGCTCCTGTGAGGCCAGCTCCCTCTTCCTGCAGGAAGTGGCCCCGGCTGTGACCCCACGTGCACGCCCCTGTGCGCTCTCTGCCCCGACGACCCAGCGCTTGCGGGCCTGGAGAGCAGGACAGGACGTTTGCAAGGACCGGCTGGGAGTCTCAGCGCCTTGCTTCCCGCCTCCGTCTCCGTGGACACCCACGCTGCCCCCGTGTCACCGCGAGTCCAGGGGAGGTGCTCTCCCCGATGCGTCAGGTCAGTCTGACCAGCCGTGGGGCGCTTCTTTCCCTTGATCCCGGGGTCCACCTGAGATGCGGTTCAGGCTGGGGGCGGGGCCTGAGGGAGAGTGGGTGGGGCTCTCTTGGGAGGTCTCCTCACTAATCAAACAAGATGGACAAGAAGAGAGTCCCTCTCGTGGGCCAGATATTGTCCTATTTGCAGGGGACCCAGGAGCTGTGGCTGCCACCTTCTGCACGTACGAACAGCCAGCCTAAGCACGCAGACAGAGGGCAGGACCCCGGCGCTCTGCGGGGCCCCGGTGCCTTTCACCTCCTGAGTCACTGGCCCCCACCTCTGGCTTATGCGTGCTCTGCTTCCAGCGGCTTGCACCTGCGACTTCCTTCGAGGCCTGCCTTGGGCTCCTGAAGTCACTTGCTTACGAAGGCAGAGAGCCATTGTCCATTCTTGGAGAGGAGCTTGCTCTGCCCCACTGGACATGGCCACAGAAGCCTGTGCCCCTGTAGTCACGGGCAGTCATCTTAGAAAGACAGTGCTGAGCAGCTGCCTACCGTGACGAGAGCCCACCCCACCTGCAGACCCCCGCGTGGGCGAAAGAATACAGCTCTTGGCTCTCTGTGCTGGGCAGCCAGCAGTGCTCTAAGCTTTCTAAAGGTCATGCTCTCGCTAGTGTGGCCGCTACACACACACACACACACACACACACACACACACACACACGGTATGTGTGCACACAACTGCAAGATCCATCCGCAGAAGCCCGCCAGCTTGCCAACACACCAGCAAAACTCACTTGACGTGAAGTGGCACAGCTACTGGAGCGATCGGTAGGGCAATACCCCCAAAATTAAACACAGAGTTAGCACATGACCCAGCAATTGCCCCTCTGGGTGTCCACCCAGGAGAGTGGAGAGCAGGGACGCCGACCGCTGTCTGGGCAGTGGTGTTCGCAGCAGCGTTATGCACTGTGGCCAAGAGGCTGAAATGTCCACTGACGGATGGATGGATGAAGGAAAGGTGGTCCGTCCATACAACAGCTTTAAAAGGGAAGGCGATTCTGATGCCGGCTACGATGTGAGTGAATCCTGAACACTTCATGCTGAGTGGAAAAAGCCAGTCATGGAAGGACAAACATTGTCTGATTCTGCTTCTCTGAGGTCCCTGTCGTAGGTAAAGCCATAGAGACGGGAAACAAAATGGTGAAAATGCTCAATTTTGTTATGTAATATTTTACCACCCTAAAAAGAAAAAAGATTTGAAAACATAAGAGGAAATAAAAAATCCCCTTTACAATACCAACAATGCACCAGGCACCTTGGAATAAACCCGACCGGAAACCCACGAGACTCTGGAGAAAACTATAAAACCCTAAGATGCAGAAGAGGACAACCTGAATAAGTGAAGATGTGCCATGTCCGTGGAGGAGAGAACCCCAGGGGTAGGGAGGGACAATCTTCCCGGAGCTTCCTATACTATAATTCCAACCAAGACCCCGACAGCATTTGTCATGGAACCCCACAAGCGGATTCTAAAACTCCCAAGAAGAACTATAACATAAAAATATCATATGCTCAGAAAAGCAGCTACGGCTCAGTGAAGTTTTATAAGGTGAACACACCCAGGTCTCTGAGACACAGATCTAAGGACAGAATCCCGCCCCAGAAGCCCCCCTGTCCCCCACTGTAGTCACGACCACCTTTCAGGGTAAAGCATCCTGCTTGCTTCTATCTTAATCAACTAGCTTTGCCTGCTTTTTAGTTTTCTGTACATGGAATCATAAGCTAGGTACTCTTCCGTGTCTGGCTTCTTTCATGAAGCATCATATGATTGTGCGGTTCATCCACACCATTGCCTGAGCCGTCCGTCGACTGTCCCTCTCGTCTCTGGGTAGCACCCCAACGTACGACCGTCTCAGCCTATGCTTACCCACGCCGCTGTTCACCTGCATCAGGTAGCTTCCAGCTTGGCGATATTACAAGTAACATTCTGGTCCTTGTCCTTTGATCCACATGTATGCACAGATTTGTGGGGCGCCTTCCTAAGAGTGGAAGTACGGGGTCATCGAGAAAAAATTTTAAAAGAACAGAGGATGTTTGTGTGGGATGGTGATGGGCGGTCGTGCCCTACTAGAGATCAGAATAAATTATAAAGCTATAGTAATTAAAAGGCTCACATACGAACACATTCCCAAACCTACACACACACACACACACAGAGCCTACCCAGGCATGCACGTGGTACTCGTACACGCACACACGCACACACACACACACACACACACACAATCCACACTCAGGCGTGAGCTCCCACCCCACACACTCGACCAGCCAGCTCAGACGACTCGCGGCCAGACTTCCCAGACCAGATAACTGAGTGTCGCGGTCCCTTTCAAGTGCTATCAGAGCACAGGCCCGCGAGCATCCAGGAGACGGCCGGCGGAGAAGGGGAAGGAGAGCGAGAGCCCCCCACACACCCGCCCACCGGCTTTAAAGGGAGAACAAAGTGAGCAGGATCAGAGGGTGCGAGGTGATGGCAGTGATGCCGAGCCATTTATCACCGCCAGATGTGTGAGGGTCAGGCCCGGAGCGCCGGCGGGGATGCCGGGACCCCAGACACAGCGAGGAGTAACCTGTCCAGTCGGCAAGGGACCGAGGAGGGGCTGCCGGGACCCTCTTCTTCACAAAACGACACTGCTTTTCCTTTGTGTCCGGGCCAGAAGGGGCCAGGGGCCAGGGTGCAGGCAGCGACAGCTTAATAAAGGGCTGTCAGTCAGAGCTCTAAAAATACCCTCCTGCTGCCAACAGGCTCTCTCCCGTACCGGCCCACGGGCTTACTGCCGCCTGAATGGTCCCTTGGTGACACACAAGGACAAATGTTTGCTCAGAAGCCTGGTGTCAGGCAGCTCACACGGTCCCACTGTGGCGTCTGCCCCCTACCCCACCCCAACCGCTCAGGATCCTCTATCGGGCACACTCTGGGCCAGGAAGGGGTCGTGAGGGTCCTGGGGTGAGGGTATGCCTCGGGGAGAGTAGGGACACCAGACACATCTCCTTGCAGGTGGCTTCCAACCCCAGAGAGAGCCGAGTTTCACAGGGGACCCTGAAGACACTCATTCAGATGGGGGAGCTTTAGCAACCTCCTGGGCTTGGACCAAGAGCCATCTCTGCTTCTGCTAAGATCCTGGTTTGGTGCCGAGGACCAGCACCTGTCCTGGGGGAGAGCCCCGTCTGTTGGGGGAGGCACGACCCCCGCCCCGGAAACACTTCCGGTCCGATGGAGAGGGCTCAGCTCTCGCCTGGAGGAGCTCCCAGCCTGATGCGGGAGGAACAGCATCCCAAAGACAGGTTCCCACACAGCAACCAGAGCAGACTTTTAGCCAAAACATCCTTGATCGTCCTCAGACTTCCACGTGCTGGGGATCTTTCAAAATACAGGTTCCCTCTGCAGGCGTGGGAGGGGCCTGAGAGTGGGCGACCAGTGCTGTCTCCTGTGGCGCCAGGGTTGCTGGTGCCCGGGTCGCAAGACGAGGTGTATGGAGGGTGAAGATAACCAAGCTCGGCTGGCTGCTCTGCGGATGGAGAGAGCCCTGAGCGCGGCCACCTGGGAGGCCTGCCTGGCGGCGGCCGTGGAGCAGAATCCGAGCGGCAGGGAGAGCTCTCTGGAGCCCACTGCCAGCCACACACCTGGCACACAGCAGGTGCCCCAGGCACTCCAGCCACTGCGCCCACGGCTGGGAGGTTCTGGTCTCACAGAGCTGGAAGGGGGCGTGCCCCTAAAGGCAAGGCTGCAGAGAGGCCCTGGAGGCAGAGGGGTGAGGGGGGGACCCTGGAGGTGTCCGGCAGGGCCTCCAGCTCGCTGAGCCTGTTTCCTCACCTGTAAAATGGGAGCATTGCAGCGCCTGACTCTCTAGATATAGGGAAGGGTCAGGATAGGGCTCATACGCGCAAGAGCCGCAGAGCGCAGCGCCTGGCACACAGTGGGCGCTCAATAAAGCGCTCTCTGGGGGTGGGGCGGGGAACAGCAGTCCGAGGGGGGGCGCCCCAGCGGCGGCCTGGGACCCGGCTGAGCGCGCAGGATGCCCGCGCGCCGCCCCGCTCCCCACCCCCAGGCCTCCTCTGAGCCTGCGCCGCTGCGCTTTGAAGTCCCAGATGCGCCGGGGAGGAAAGAGGGTCCCCGCGCCCAGCCCCCAGCCAGCACCTGGATAAACACGCGCCGCCAGCCCCGCCGCCAGCCCCGGACCGACGGCCTGGCGGCAGGGACGGCCCGGCGGCGGCCGGAGCGCCCGCCCGGCCGCGGCTCACTTCAAAGCGCCCGCGGCCGCCGGCGGGAGGGGCCCTAATCAGGCCCGGCTGCCGCCACCCCGCCATCTGCTCCGCGTTAGAGCGCGCCCCCGTGGGGGCTGGGGTGGCGCGGATTGAATGGCACTGTCACAGCCCCGTCCGAGCTGCTGCGAGCGAGCAAGCGTGGCAGTCATCCGCCCCAGCTCATTCCATGACATCACCACTTCATTAATTCGATCGTTAATTCAGCGAGTGGTTGTTGGGTGCCTGCTGCGCTCCAAGCACTGTGCCTGGCAAGGGAGAGGGTTTTTCCTCCCTTCGTTGGCTTAACAAATATTTATTGAACTCCTACTATGGACGAAAGGCCCCTGGAGCTGCCATGGTTGCATTCATTCATTCATTCATTCATTCAATAATCAATGTCTGAGCATCCACAATGGCTGCATTCCATCCCCAGCTCCGTCTCCCTCCGGCCCCTTCCCGGGGGCATCCGAGCCACACGCCACCCACAGCTCCCCGCGGCTCCGCTCACGGCCCCTGCCCGCTCCGGCGCCGGATTCGGTGCCGGCTCACCCCCTCTCTCGCCTCCATGCTCTAGCGCTGGTGCTCTCTGCCCAAAGCGCCCTCTCCTGCCCCAGACGAACTCCTCCCCATCCTGCAAGGGCCCAACTCAAAAGCTGCCTCCTTTGGGAAGCCCCCTCTCCCACCTCTGGCCATCCTCATCCTGAGCCCACAGTCACTTCTGTCCCACTAGAGAACACGTGGCCTTGAATGACCAGTGCTGGATTCCCTCACCTGGTCCATGTGACCCACACAGACTGACCAGTCGCCAGCTGTGTGCCTCAATATTCTCATCCAGAATCAACAAAGGACAAGATCCCCTTCGCAGGGTTGTGGGAAACAGGTGGGACAAACATAAGGCCAGGTTCATGCCCCCTCCTCCAGGAAGCCCTCCTGGCCTCCTGAGAACAAGCTGCTTCCTCTCCCTCTGCTGAGTTCTTGCCAGTCTGACTCAGCCCATGGGCCACTGGTATCCAGTTGCTCCTGGCTGCTCGGGGTCTGCCAGGGCGATATCCTGGGCCCCGGGCCCCGGAGTGCAGGAAGCTGGCCCTGTGTCTCTCTTTTCTCCCCCTGCAGCAGCTGGCACATCACTCAGCATGTTGCACACCCTGGATCCAGCAGACGAGGGTCCCTCTCAGGCCCTTGCTCTGCCACTCAGGCACTGGGCTATAGCCCCCAAGGGTGCCAGGAGGAAGCTGAAACAGGAGAGCCACCCCTGGGAGGAGAAGTGTGGGCACGGGTGCTTACCCGTGCCACCCTGCAGGCCACCAAGCTCAGAACCTGAGGCTAACCAGGCCTTTGGCTGGGAGAGCCACCGAGGATGCCTCAGGTCCCCGCAGAGCTGTGAAGGAGGGCAGCCCGGGCACTGATCCTGCCCAGGAGGCCGGCCGGGGCGGCCAAAGCTGGTGCGGGAGGGTCTGGTTACCCAGAGACACTGGCAGACAGATGGACGGACAGAAAAGCCCTGACCGTGGGGGTCATCGTCCCCCTAGGGCTGCCGGGTCCTCTCGCCCTTCCTGCCAGCTCCCAGTCTCCGTCCCCGATGTGGCCTCCACACCTCTCCCAGCCCACGGGTCACCTGTGGGGATGTGGGAAGGAATTCAGAAGATGAGGCACTTGGAAATGTCCCAAGCACAGGGCCCGCAGACGGTAAGTGGGCTGTGGGTGTTCATGGGCGGGGGGGAGGTTGCGACGTTTGTCTTTAAGTCATAGACTTGTGATAAAAACCTGGGTTCGGGACCTGCCTCAGCCACTCGCCAGCTGGGGGAGATGCAGGGGTCCCCTGAGAAGATCGGCGAGGGCATAGGGAAGGTGCCCCTAGCTGTCCCTCAGAGCTGAGCTCATGGCTTCCCACCACGCGCCCCATGCACACGGTGCATTCTCGTCCCCCAGGCAAAGCCGCACCCTGGTGAGTTGGTTCCCACCTCGGGTGAAGCGGAGCTTCGAGTTGGGCCTTCTCCTGCCAGGGGGTCTCAGGTCAGCATCCCCAAGAGAGGTCCCGAGGAGGGATCGGCAGCATGGGACGTGCTCCCAGGGGAGACGGGGATGTGGGGGGGAGCGAGGGAGTGAGGGGAGCAGGGTGGGGCAGGGCAGGCCCAAGCAAGGCGTGACCGCAGGCAAAGCCCCCGCAGAGGGCAGCGTGAACTGGACCCCACAAGGGGTTCTGTGGGCACAGAGGAGCTTTCATACCCTCGAGTTCGTGGGGTGCAGTAACTCCCAGGCAGCTCAGACTGCAGTACAGGCAAGGAGAGCTGCCCTCCCCCCAGGAGTCCCCCAAAGAAGTCAGATGTGGGTCCTCGACAGCACCGATAAGTGACAAGGGACCCAGAGGATGGCCCGCCCACCCAAGGTCTCCCCTGGCAGGCGTGGAGAGCCACACCCCCACCCCCGCCCTGCCACTCAGCGCAGGCCGGTGATGTCTGACACACGCGGGGCTGGCACTCAGGGCTGTCCAGCGGGGGGCCTTGGCACCTGTGGCCTGAGAGGATGGCTCATCAAGTTACGATCTGACCGAGTTACGGAAAGAGAGTCAGGGCAAGCCAGGGCTTGAGAGTCCAAGAGCACCCCCAAATCTGGCACCGCCATTCCCCAGCGGCGTGCACTCGGGCGAGCCACTCCACCTCCCTGAGCCCCAGCAACAGAACGGGGGTCCCTGTAAGAATGACTGAGCCACGCACCGAGCTGATGGTAGACTGCTGGGCCCTGTGTGGCGCCTCTCCAAGCCTGAGCGACCTTACCAGACGATCTCCTGTCTCGAATTCCGCTCGCATCACCAATGGGGGCGGAAAGAACCTACTTCTGTGAACCCTCATGCTAACAAGCAAAGTCTTGATGTTGATTCTGATAATATTTGAAGGCACAGATTTCTAAGGAGGACCCTTCGTCTGTTCCTTAAGCATCGCTGGCACGGGTTGCACACTGCCGGGAGGTGCCATGATTAAACCACAGTACGAAGAGCACCGTGGCTCCCCCCCCGAACCTGGCGGTGCTCTGCCTGCTCCCCCTGCTCCCCGCCGCCCTGAGCCCGGCTGCGGAGACGCCCGATGTAGGCCTTTCCGATGCGAACCTCCGCCTCCAGAACGTGGAGGTGTCTTGCGCACACACATCCATCACACGAGTCACAGCGAAGCGTTTCGAAGGTCATCATCACACAGGCAACAAGGCGAGCACTTAGCCCCACGCCCGGCACACGGCAAACTCGGTGAGCCCTGCTGTTGTTTTGGTTTGTTGTTTTTCTGCCCAAGCACCCCAAGAGATCTTCTTATAGGGTCCTCCCTGGCCCCCAGCTCTCCCACCCGCCGTGCCTCTGCTCCCATAGAGGCTGCCCGCCCCCCCCC
>PVKZ01004379.1:0-85677 GCA_004027375.1 Macroglossus sobrinus
TTCTCTTCCCTCCTTCCCTTCCTTGCCTTGCCTGCCTTCCTGCCTTCCTTCCTTCCTTCCTTCCTTCCTTCCTTCCTTCCTTCCTTTCTTCCTTCCTTCTCTCTCCCTCCCTTCCTTCCTTCATTTTCCAGATTGGATTAGCTACTGAGAGTAGTTCCACACAAAATCAGATCAGGCATGGAATATGGACACCACATGAATCTTTTGTATTCCAGTTTCTAAAAGGCTCAGTTGCTTACATCTCTATATAGGAAATTGCTGCTATTAGAGAAATTCTTTCAGAAATTGATTTAATGGGGCTGAATGAAATTTTAATAGTAAATCGGCATTGTACAAGTGACCTAAGACACAGGCTTCAGGCACTAGCAGAATGTAGTAGGTGATATTATCCTCAGCTGCCTTTCCGTATTTCTGAAGATTAGTAAAAAAACATTTTTGTTTTCCTTGAGTTCATAATGCCACAAAGTACTTCAGGAGCATGCTGCATTGTCTCCTAATTGTGTTCTGAGGCTTTGAGGGGAAAAAATTTCACCATTGAATTAACATTTTATTTGAAATTTAACAATGATGGGAAAATGTATAAAAATGGAGAAAATAAGGCAGTAAATTTAAAGGGAAGAAATTGTGACATTGCCTTTTATATTTCTCCCTTCCACATTATTGTAATAGAAATGCTCTTCTGTCAGATATCTGAGGCTTACCGATAGTTCCTCTTTTGAGAACAAATTCGGAATTCAATAGCTGCAGATCAGAGTTTAGCAAAGTGTGGGCAAGTACTAAGCCTGCCAGAATCAGCTAAAGTGCATATTACAAAATGTGAGTTCTCAGACCCCAGACCTATTTACTGGATTAGAATATTTAGATGGGAGTGTCTAGCACTCTACATTTTTATCAAGGTCCTTATATCTTTTAAACACACTAATGCTTAGCAAGTAAAATTTAAGTTTAAATCACTGATTTAGAGAAATCAGAGAATATACAGTAGGTGTAGTGGTTGCGGCCAGGCAAACCAGCCACTGATTGATTGATGATTACCATAGATTTCAGGGTTTTCTCTAACAGATTGGATAGACTTTGTTTCTTCATCCAAATTGAGTCAGGAGAGTCAAATAATCTACTTGGTCAGTCAAAAACCCAAGACCAAGTCAATAAACCGAAATCTAATTGTGTAGTCTCAGAAGTCTTATTTGACTTAAAAATAACATTTAAAACACCCCATACACAAAGTTTGTCAAAGTGTTCAAACTTATTTATGAATGCAAAAACATTCTTAAAACAACCACAACGAAGGTCATAGATTTGTTTCAATTCATCCTAAAAACTTTCAGTTGCAAATATTGATACATGCAAGTCACTCAGGACCTGTATGTTGCTAAACCTAAGAGAAACAATTGCTTGACTTCTCAGGAGTCATTTGACATTATCGAGTACTCCCTCCTTTTTAAAATAGTCTCTTTTCTTGGCTTCAGTGATTCCACACTGTATAAGTGAAGGTAATTATTTTGCTGCAGTGATGAACACCCCCCCAAGTCTTAGTGGCTTAACACAAAAGTTTATTTCTCACTCCTGTAAAGTCCAATTGTGTTTTCCCCCAGGGAACGAGGAAGGTTTCTGGCTTCCTCTAGGGGTTGACATTGAACCACTAGATGGAGAACAAAGAGATCATGATGGAAAATTTTTTTGTATCAGCTTTGAAAGTGGCCTTCATCACTTTTGCTTACATTGCATTAGTTAGAGCTCAATCACATGGCAATACTAAACTGCTTAGGAGGCTGGGAAAGAGTTTAGAAAAAAAGCAGATTAGTACTCAATCAATAATGTCTGCCAAACTAACTCTCCTCATTTTCTTTCTACCTCTTTGCATGCTTTTTCTCACATGCATTTGTGACTCTGTTCTCTACCCAACCCTAGAACATTGATTTTCTTCATGGCTCTGTTCTAAGTCTGCTACTCTTTTTGGTTTCCAAACTTTCCCTGGTCAGTCTGATTCTTTCAGATGGCTTTAATGTACATCTCTAGCCCAGGAAGCCCCCAAAGTAAGGTCCAATTGCTACTGAAATTCTACCCCTTTGATGTCTCGAAAGTACCTCGATCTCAAATGTACAAAAGTGAACTTGACAGATCCACCCTAAATCTTTTCTTCTTCCAGCCTTCCCTGACACAGTAAATAGCACTAATCTCTACCAAATCATCCCATCAGAGACCTGGTAGTACTCCCTGACTCCCCTACTATTCCCCTTATCTTCCAATCAATCGTTAAGCACTCATGATTCCAGTTTTCAATGATCTCTTAAATCTAATCATTTCTCTCTGTCTCCATCTCTAATGCCCTAATAAAGTCTCTCATCATCTCCTTGCTATTTACAGTCGTGCTCTCCCCAGTTTACTCTCCACACTGCTACCAAAGTAATTTTTATAAAATTAAATTATGGTTAGTCTTTTCTCTGTTTTAAATCTTTCAATGGCTTCCCTATGTCCCTTGGACAATAAAATCCAAGTGCTTTAACATGATTTAGAGTGTCCTTTATGATTTAGTCCCTCTTTCCCCCTTGATTTTCAACTCCTTCCCCTCACCATTTTCCTTGAACATACAATGGTCTTTTGGTCATTTTCTGAAGTATATCATTCTTTCTTTTTCTCTGGAATTTTGCACATTCTGTTCCTTTTACTTAGAATGCTTTTCCCTTAGAACACTTAAACATATTTAAAAGTCTAAATCCAACTCATTTTTTAGGTCTCAGTTTAAATATCACTTTTTTTTTGGATATCTATAGAAATTCCTTAGTTTAGATTAGAAGCCCTACTTATTACGTGTGTGGATTTTCTTGGTTAAAATGTTTATTTATCCCACTATTCTACAGGCTCCATGAAAGCATTAGCTGCACATGTTTTACTTACTATTGTATTTTCAAGGTTCTTAGCAGGTTCACAGAAATTTGTTGATGAATTAACAGAGTTATTAAGTGAGAAACTCAACCAGCTATGATGATATTTTTGCATGTTCTATGATACAAGTAGCTGCTTAGATGTCACAGTTAAATTCTCTATAAAACAATTTTCCAAAAGCCCAACTTCTGACCACATCCTGACACAGGACCGCTGATGAATGCCATCTATGATGGGACTGCTCTTCGTCCACACGCTCTTGTTCATTTCCATTACAATCAACCTCCTCAAGGAGCTCTGGCAAAGCCGAGAAATAATTTCCATAAATCTCCCAGAGGAACACCATAAAGGAATCAGAGACATCTGTGCATGGTTTTTACCTCCGTTAGCCCTTCTTGAGTTGTAAATTACTTAGTAACAGCTGGGTAAAAGGAAAAGGAGATGCTCTATTTAAAAAATGAGGTATGATCATAGGATGAATTCAGTGCTCTCAGGTTTTATCATCTACAAATTATAGTATTTTTTATTACTTAGAATTGATTATATTGGTGATTATAGTGGTAATTGTTGAAAACAGTATGTTATAGGAATGGGTAATATGTTCTACATGCAATCAGGAAATACTTTCTGGATTTTGACAAAATATCTGCACAGTATATATATTTTTTCTGTTTATTCTATTTTATTGTGTTTAAATTCTTTGGAAATTGGCAATCCATTTAAGGATGAATTAGATTAATCTTTCTTAATTAGGATAATTGACTAATAACAAAATTCATGCCTTATAAAGTCCATGTTACAGGATGGCAAGTACATTGTATCAGTTTTTAGGCCCTGTGAGATCAGTAATGAGACCAGGTCTTGTGGGAGATAGTCATTCATGACAGCCTGCTGAATCTTCTTTGACATTTAATTAGCGCTATTTTTTTTTCTTTTTAAACTGCTTTTAGTTTGTCAACAGAGAGGTTAGTTAGTTCCCTACTCATGCAAAGGGAGGGGAGCAGTCAAAAGACCAAGAACTATATCAAACTAGGAAAACATAATGTAACTAAGCACAAGTGGCTGGGAGAAGAGAATGAAGATGGGGATTGTAAACCTTCAAGAATAGATTCAGTGTAGGTATGAGCAGATCTCTTCTGTGAAGAACAGGGAACTGGTAAAAGGACATAAAATTGAAACTTGTTTCATTTCAGTGCTAATTGAGTGTCCCCATTGTATGCATTCCTGGCCCTGTGCTGTAGCCTGTGTCCTAGAGAGTCGACAGTGGGGAGTACCAATGGATACACACCTGACATTAGCACCTAAGGCAAGTGCTGACAGAGGAGTGAATAGAGGGGCCAACACCACTCTGGACCTGGAATCTATGTCCAGAAGTTAAGCCATTTCTCTTTCTGGGCTTTTAAAAAGTTATTTTAGGATATTTCTTAGGGAAAAAAACATACCCTTCCATTGCTCTATTGAGTTATGTTTTCCAAATAATCTTTTTAGGAATATCTTTATGTTTAAGTAGGAGATTGCCTGAAGAAAATATAACTTGATTCTCCTATTGACAGCAGGTTTATTAAAATTATCTACTGTGAGTACAACTTTATCCACCCATGAAAGAGACTACAGTCAGAACTATGTTCTAATAAAAATGAGACTTCATTTTTTGCACTTATTCATATAGTGTGATAAAAGTAACCCATACTTCTCTCCAATATATTTATACCTGGAGCAAGTCCATGCAGATCTGAGAAGTTCTCAGTGTCTTGGAAGAATCAAGAGATCGTGCAGGGGAGGGACTGATTTCAAGATGCCAGCACCTCAAACTTGCAGAGGCAGAGATACAACTGTAGAATTTGTATAGGTTTAATTTCTGTTAAGTGTTCATTCTAATAATAATAAAAAAAAAACTCTGAAGAAGAAAAAAGATGATGGCTGTTAGCAAATTAGCTTTTTGTTTGGTTTGGTTTGGTTTTAAGACTATTTCTTGTAACTAAATATTCTCTGCATTTAAGAATCAGTACAGAGAACAGAGGTTTTGGATGCACACGAACCTGGGTTTAGATCTGGCTCTGTTCCTTATTAGTTGTTGTCATAAAAACTCATTATCCAACACTAATTAATTTGTACCCATAAATAGCCATGTCTCAGGTTCTTGAGTTCTGTGTATGCAAAAAAAGCAACAACATGAAAACTGTATGTATTTATAATCTGAATTGTTTTTGTAAGTGTATATAGGTTCCATTTGGCTTTGATTTGTTTAGTGAGCAGAGAGAGAATTTCCTTCAGCTAAGGGAGACTAAGTAGTTTTAGGATTTAAGTCATAGTTTCCTTTTCCTGTATTATTCCTTTCTAAAATATAATAAATTAGCTAATCAGATTATATTAAATCCTGTGATTATACATTTGTTTTAAACCTGTTCTTTTTAGGAAGTTTAGTATGCAACTTGACTATTCGCATAGAGGTAAATTATCAGAAGGTGTGATACTGAGTTAACCTGGCAGTGGGGGAAAAATTGGAAATCATTATACAAGCAGCCTAGGGCAAGAGTCATTACTGCAAACAACCACTAAATTTAACTCTGCTCTTCCTAGTAGACAATGCAAAAAAAAAAAAAAAAAAAAAAAAAAAAAAAAAAAAAAAAAAAAAAAAAAAAAAAAAAAAAAAAAAAAAAAAAAAAAAAAAAAAAAAAAAAAAAAAAAAAAGCAAAGGCAGTGAGATATGAAGTAAACCCATTAGGGGAAAAGGTAGTCTTTCCTGGCACTGAACTCTATGACACTTCTAACACCTGTCCTTATATAAGAGACAGTTAGATAAGCTGCATAAAACAGAAAAAAGCCAAATAAAAACAGTTTAAATAAATCAGCAGCTATTTCTCTCTCATGTAATAGAAAGTCAGACAGGGAATTCCAAGTTCGTTTGGAGAATCTTCATGACTCCTATTTTCTAATCCATCATCCTCAAGACCTGTGGTTTCTATCTGCAAAGTAGCTTTTGGTCTGAGATGGCTGCTAAAGCATTAGCCATCATGTTTGAGTTTTAGGCTGTCAGCAAGAAAGAGTAAGCCCCAAAGTTATTTGTTTCTTTATATTTAAGAAAACTTCCCAGAAGTCTCACACTATACTTCTACATCTGTTTTATTGATTAGAATCTAGTCACATGCCACATTGTGTGAGGAAGTAGGGTGGGTTAGGAAATATAATCTTTTTCTGGGTAGTAATGTACATCACTAAAAAAATTGACAGGCAACTGGTAGTCTTTGCCACAGACAGGGAAAGAAAAATAGACAATATTTTCAAAGACCATTTTACAGAAAATTCACACCTGGCTAGTTATCAGAGACAAGGGAACAAAGTCCTATGACCACAAAATATTGGTGCATCTACACCACCTTATCCCAGTTCTCTTTCCAAGAGAAGTGAATGCTGAAACTCCAGAGAAATAATTACATATTTAATGTGTTGGCTCAAGGTCAAGTAATCACTTCTATAAGGACTAACTTACTTTTAAAAAATGAAGATCTGATAGCAAAAACAGAAATCTAGTTTTTATTTAGGAGATCTACTTGATGCGTAATCTTATATTCCTTTGACCTTCTAGTAGGCAATAGATACACAAAACTCTGCCTATGGTTTCTATAATAACTTAATTATGGGGAAGTACTTTGTTCAAAGCAAATATTTAAGCAATTTGGATGTTTGAAGTTCTCCCTAACGCTTCAGGTCTAAATAGGATTGATCTGAGCCCCACCCTTTGGACTGTGGAAAGCCAGAGCCCTTTCTGAGATTGCTGAGAAGGGCTTGTGTTCTCGTGGACCTCTGGCTTTGGACATCTGCTTCCACCAGTTGGCTCTGATTTTATAAGTTGACTTGCCATCTTGCTCATGTTGTTACAACTCCACTGTGTCAACCTTGAAGTAGGGCTTGAATTTTTTTTTTCTTATTTTCCACATACACAAAAAGGTGTAACTATCTCCTGTCAAAAAAATTAACCAGCAGAAATGAACATACTCTCATACAGGTAATTTTGTGTGAGTAGAGACTTTCCTGAAGAATATCAGAGTAAACATGTACATTACATATTCATGAACATATTCTAATTAAACATTAGACATTTTGGGATTGAAAAGTTCTTTAGTCTACGGCCATGCCACCCTGAACAAGCCCAATTCCATCTGATCTTGGGAGCTAAGCCAGGTCGGGCCTGGTTAGTACTTGGATGGGAGACCACCTAGGAAGACCAGGTGCTATAGGCGTAAAAAAAAAATAAAATAAAGGATTGTAAGCTGACAAGGTCCTTGCAATCTGAGAGGTCAACCAAGGGTTGTCTTGCATTTAAAAAAAAAAAAAGTTCTTTAGCCTCCACACTCTGGGGACATTTTTCTTGATCACTTTCTTCTCATATCTACCCCCTCCAATCCCCTCACAGCACCATACAATTTGCTGGCTTCTCTGCTTTCAAATATGAAGTAATAAAGCTATTTTTGGCTCTTATTCCCAAAGTTACCTTTGCATATTTAAGTTCCACTGAATAGTTTTTAATTTGAATATAGAGGTCTTCCCAAATCTAAATTTGGGGAATGAGTCAGGAGTGATAGCCAGCTAGTGCTTATGATAGATTGTTTCTGGGGGTGATTTTATAAGAATACTGGGTTGCTACTTCTCTGTTTGCACAACGCAGTGTTGGAATATAGCAGCTAACCATTTCAGTATCAAGCAGGTAAGTGCCAAATAGTTGTTGATTAACTATTTCATCAATAAGGAAATGTGACAACTATTATTTAAAATATCAAATAGCTGCCTAAGGTAATTAATGATAATTTAATTTACTCTGAGCTTCATGACCCAAATAAACAATGAAAATGTACAATTAGCCAAGATCTTGGAAATCTCTCCCTCTTTGTTTCCTCACGTTTGCCCTGCACACTCTTGCCTCTTACTCTCTTTATTCATTTTCCTCATTTACTGCCCCACTTTCCCCTAACCATCTTCTACTTTTTTATTCTTCTGCCTCAGATCTCTTGCTCTAATTGATCATGTTTTGAGAATTACAGTAGTTTACTTTCCCTTTGAGTGTATTACACTTACTAAATAACCATTTTCACTTTTAAAAGCAAGTAGATTGAATATTTTCCTCTGTAAACAAAGAAAACCTTCTTAAGTTATTTTTTACACTCAATTGATTTTCCTTTTAAGGATACTAATCTTTAAGAAAATGGTTTGTTCTTACTGGCTCAAATGTTTCTCCTCCAGGCTATAAATTGCTAATTCCCTACAGTTTCTCAACTGTAGTTTTTCAAGTTATTTAACAATCATTTCTTGATGATATATTATCTGTCAGACACTGAGATAGATGCTATGTATTAAATAATATTTGGTTCTTTTTCTCAAGGAACATGTATTATATTTGGAGAGATAAGACATAAAAATATATAATACATAATTTAAATAAGAGTTCAAAACATTCTATATAAACTTCCTACTGTATATCCTAGTTTAGTCATACAATTTTATTGTCCTTAATTTCCTAGCAACAGACTAATTTCTAGGATAGAAATATTTTCTATAAAAAAACTTTAGATAGAAAAAAGTATCTACTTTTCTTTAATGCAGAGGGGAAAAAATACTTTCTTAGGTTGCTCACTAGTTGTCTGGGATGGGAAATAAATTAAATGGCTTAAGAAGTCCTTAAGAAGAGAGAGCATCCTTTCTTGCTCAGGGGTGAATGAGAGAGACTGATCACCTTTGCTCTCAAGACAATCTGTGTTTTTATGTCACCTTTGCACCTGAAGGGCTCATGGATCTGTTGCCTCACCTGAGATTACAAGTCACTGTGGAGAGAACCAGATAAAAATAGACAATGTTTCAGACAATTTTTTCATATATCTACTTGGAATTTAATTAATTTTATAGGAATACTTTTTTTTCTATATGGTGGGTAGAATCAGGAAAACAAGGTAGGAGAAATCAGTGTTCACGTAGCATTTGCAGGTTATCAAAAATATTGATTCCCTTATAATAATTAAGATATGGAGACTATCTAGATGTTCATCCATAGATGAATGGGTAAAGAAGAGGTGGTACATATATACAATAGACTATTACTCACCTGTACAAAAGAATGAAATTTTGCCATCTGCAAAAACATGGATGGACCTAGAAGGTATTGTGTTGAGTGGAATAAGACAAAGAAAGACAAATGTCGTAAGTGGAATCTAGGGAACAAAATAAACAAACAAACAACAGAAACAAACTCATAGATACAGAGAGTAGTTTGATGTTTGTCAGATTGTGGGTGGAGGGGTGGGTGAAGGGGAGGGGATTAAGAGGTTCAAATTGGTACTTACAAAATAGTTATGGGGCTATAGAGTATAGCATGGAGATTATAGTCAGTATAATAGTATTATAGTATGTTATTACAATATGTATGGTATCAGATGAATACTGGATTTATTGGGATGATCACTTCATAAATTATATAAATGTCTAATCACTGTGTTGTATACCTGAAATTAATATAATATTATATATCAACTACAATTGAAAAAAGTAAAAACATTAAAAAAAATATTGTTCCCTCGACTTAGTTAACAAAGGCAGCTTCCCAGAGACTTCAAACTACCTTGGACATGAGGTGAGAAGGAGTAGGGGTAAGAGTGGGGCGAAATGGAAGCTGGAGATGGTAGATATTTAAAATGCTGAGAAAGATGGTGCAAAAGACAAGAAAATGGAATGAGGAAGAGAAGCCTGGCTTGACCAGGGAGAGCAAATAACAGAATTTCAGGAACTCTGGTTAGAGTAGAGATAGAGCAATGAAGGAGCTTGAAATTAAGTAAGAATATACTGTGTGGTGGGCCTGAGAAGTTTCTAATCATCAAGTCTATTTGCATATTTATGTTTAAATAGGTAATATATGCACATTTCAAATGTTTAAAAGGCTCACAAAGACATACTGTAAAAATGTTCCTACAATCATTTTCTCTAAGCCACCCAGGTCCTAATCTCCGAGGCTACTGACCTTATCTTTCCAGAAAGATTTGGTGCATGTATCCCATGACTATATTTATTCTCTTCCTTTGTCAACATGAAAAAAGGTTTTTGAGTCTTCTGTGTTGACAGTTTTGCTCATGGAATAAGCCACCTGAAAGTTACATGCTTTCTCTGTAATAGAAGACAAGCTCAAGGTCAACAGAATTGGCTGGAATGCCAATTCATTTTCCTGAGGGATAATAAAGAAAATGGAGAAATAATTTACTGAAAATGGAGCAATACGTGCAATTATTTTGATGAGGGTCTCTGTTAGAAATCTTTATTTGTGTGTCTTATGGAATATACAAAGGCACTGTGCCCTGCCTCATGTTATTGGACATACATTAAAATAGAGGGAACATATGAATTAGAGAATAAAAGCTAAATAGTAATGTGACCTAAACAAAGGAGTATCCTGTATAGCCATGTTAGAGCATATTCAGGTAAATTTTACAAGAATTACTGTGTAATATTTATTTTCAGAACTTTAGAAACTCGATTTCAAAGGCACATCCAGAAAGAAGAAATGAATAATCTTTGACTTATTAAGTTATTATCTATGGTTATGGTATAGCCTGTGTTAACTCCTTGAAGCCAGAAACTGTGTTTTATTTATTGTTGTATTAGTTGCTAAGCCTAGTGCTTAAAACTAGGTAGACATTCTATAAATATGTGTTGAATGAACGAGTAAATGAGTATATGTGTAAATAAAATCACCAAACCACCAAAAGATCTATGGTTTGATTTCTGTACTTTTCAACAATGAGTATTTCTATTTCAGATTTGATAAAAATAGGAGAAAAGGGGCATAACGGTTCATTTTTAATGCTGCTTTATAACAACATTTTATAAAATACAAGGTGCAATTCTTATGTCAGTTTTGCTAGATTAAAATGTTAATGAAGAAAAATTCAATGAGCCTTGAAGTTCTTTTTTTAACTACTCTACCTTCACTTTCCAAAAGGGCAACCAAACAGCTGTGTGTCTGGAACAAAAGACAAATTAAAAATAAGAGATTAATTAAGTCTTAAAGTGACATTTTTTTTAAATACAAATTTCTGTACTAGAATCGGTAAAATCAATCATGTCAAATGTGCTATATTGTTTGATTTTATTGATTAATTTACTTAAAAGCTTACTCAGTCTGAACAATTAGAATATCAAGCAAAGAACACAGACTTTTACATGTGAAACAAGCTTTGAAGGAATTGTCTATTAACTGTTATGATTGCTGGGGAGAAGATAACATGCTTTGCAGTTCTGTTATCAGGAGCCTTTACATATGACGTTTTAGGAGCAAAGAAAGCAAATGACTTGAAGAGCTGAAAAGCCAGCTCATTATGATGTCTGACACTTGGGAACTGATATTATCGTCTACAATTTAAAATTAAAAATTTATAAAGTGCAGTCATATAAGACAGCCCAGCAAACAAAGGGTCTTGTTGAAGTATCTGTACTTATCTGGGAAAACAACGTAGAGTTACAAAAAGCTGATGGTATTAATTTGAATATTTATTCCTCTTCACCTCACCTCCAAATTTTATAAAATAATGAGTTTCTACCTTCCGCAACAAACAAAATTGTATGGACAAGAAACTGATTTTATACACAAAGATTAAAAATCCACTGTATGATCTTTGTCATCATGGTTAGGATATTTTTCTTGAACACATATCATGTACTGTTTGTTGTTCATTTGTTTGCTTTATTTCTTATCAAAACATGAAAGTACATGAAAGTGTGTTCAAAGCTCTGGGGACTCTGCACAGGAAACCGATAATGGTCATGATGCTGCTGCATATTTATGCATAAGGTTTTCTAGTCCAGAGATTCCCTGGTAATATCAGGAAGTATTTTCAAAATATCTGCATCAGAATATGCCACACTGGTGGAATTCTTCGAGAACCATAGCCTCAAGTCACCAGTGGTGCCCCTTAGAGTCCTGGGGCCCAGAACCTCTCCTTGGTCCTGAACCTAATCATCCACTTTCTTTTTCATGAAGGGAACTGACATTAAGATCTAGAAAAGAACATCAGGCATTTTATGTTCCCTCCTTTTCTTGCCTGGCCTTCACAATCTTGCTGCTCCCCTAAAGATTCGTTTGCTCCATGTGCATTGCTCAACTTTCTTGTAGTTGATCAGAAAAACAAAACATTTCCTTTCAATTGACAACTGCAACCATTGCTTCAGGGCAGATTAAGAAAAACTCATATTCTCTCTAACATAACCCAGAAGTGCCTGTTCATCTACCTTATGGCTGAGGCACACGCTCCAGTTGCTGCTCTGGGATCTAATTCAGAGGAGAGATAGCTACTGCATTTTCAATTGATACATAAAAATAGCTTGTTGCACTAGACACCATCTGACGTCAATGGAATCATTAAAAAGCAGTGACCAGTCTGCACAATGTCTCTGTGGAAGCAATTGCAGTTTGATGTGCAGATACATAAGCTGTATCATTTTTCCTTTTGACAGTCATCTTTTCCTATTGTAAGATAATATTCATCAATCATTTAGCTAATATGTGGTCTAAGCTCTAGTGTTTTTGACTAAACCATGGCGCATAATCCTGTATAAATGGTCTGCCACATATGAGGAACAGTCATATACTCTGGATGTGGTGGAAATGGACAGTTGAGGACCTTTGTAAATTTCTCAGTAGATTCCTAAATAAATACAAGCCCACAGAGTTGTTCTTATTGTTTTCAACCACAAGCTTTTGTGCTGACACTTCTAGAAGTGACGAAAGTAACAGAAAACCACTGGACAATAAGCAATATGGTGCCAAGGCTCACTTACAAATTCTTTCCAGGAGATGGAGTTCATACCAAGAATTGAATGGGAATATCAAAATGCCAGATGGGATCAGGCTCGGGAGTCTGACAAGTCTGCTCTCTTATAAAGTGTTCTGCTGCCCTTCCCTCCAATATGGAGTCCTTTCCTGTTCCTCACCATCAAGCTAAATTCTACTCATCCTGCCAACCTCTCTGGCATCATGATCATCTTTTCCTTTCTTGATCAAACTACTGCAGCCCATGGACATGGCTCTAGTTCAGACTTTCATCAAAATATTTCTCTCACTTTCACACAAAAATGCTCTCCTGACCCCTGTATGCTCTATCATCATTCCATGTTTCACCACACCCCAGTGTGGTCCTTCTAAAACATCAATCTGATTATCTCCCTTTATTGCCTTTATTCTAGTCCAAACTATCATCATCTCTCTCCTGAATTGTTGCAAAACATTTTTATTTGGTCTTTCCAGTTTATTTTCCACATAGCATCTAGGGAAATTTGTTAACAAATATGATTACTTCACTCTTTTGCATAATATATTTTAATGGCATCAGATTGCCTTTAAAATATGGTCCAGAATGCATTTCACAGTCCATAAGACCTTGCATAACCTCTTTAGCTCCTTCTCAAGCTCCTTCCTCCTCAGTTTTCATAATCCTTACTGAAATTCTCTCTGATACCTGAGCATTCCATGCTTCCACTTAACACTGCTCTCCATGTTTTCCCTGAATCTTTCTCTCTCTTCAACTAGCCAGCACCTGTTTATTCTCTTGAACTCAAGGCATCACTTCCAGTAGACTGCTATAACCACCAGATTAAGCCAGATAATTCTTTTATACATTCACTCACTTATAACTCATGACTTCCACTTTATATATCATATCATTACATAATCACAAATAATGCTAATTATTTGTGTAATAATTATTTGTGTAATAATTAGCATTAGCTTTCCCTGATGTAATTGTACAATTTTTCAAGGAGGAAAAGTATTTTTATATCTTTTTCACCTCTGTATCTACAGGATGTAGGAGACTACCTGGAAAATAGGGGTTTTCAATTAAATAGTAATTCAATGAATGAATGTGTCTTTCTATAAGGGCGCAACTATTTTTTGAGATTCTGAATTTTTCATTAAGCTTAGGTGATATCTTTATGACTAAACTGATGAAAACAGGTGAAACATTAGGCTACACATTATTCTTTTTGGCAAAATTGACTTCTTTTTAACTGCCTTGGTAAGAAGCTCTTCACACTTGAAAATGACATGTACATGGAAGATAGCAGGTTTAACCAAGGGCTTCTCAAGACAAGAAGAGGTTTTGTAATTCTGAACTTGTGTTGGTTAAATGTCCAGGTTAGTACACCACTGGGGAGTCAGACCTTGTCCTTTTCTTTAAGTGCTTCAGTAAATATGTGTTTATATATTTTGGGACAGATACAGGTTGTAGCTAATCACTGAGAGCCACCTTTAAGCAGCTGTCAATGGAAAATGCAGAGCAATCAAATCAAATCAATAATGATGGCTAAGAGCAATTGCAGGAAGAGGTAAAATAATTAAACTTAATAATGTATGTCTTGTTTTAGATCATTTGGAATGCATTTTTGACTTAAATGCATTTATTGTAATCATGTTGTTATTTGTTAAGTATTTTAAGTATCTTGGGAATAGATTAGATTTTCCTCTTTTTTTCTTATACCTTCTACTTTAGTGCAAAAAATATGTGCTTTGAAGTCAGGCAGTTCTGTGTTGAAATCATTCTTACAAATTTTACAATGATTTGAATATTGTTATTCTTTATTGAGAGGTCCTGCCTGTTCTACTTCATGGCTGTCAAGGTTGAAATAAATAACATGTACAAAATCCTGGACAAATAATAGAAGTTGGAGAAAAGTTAGCTTTCTCCTTCTACACAACATTCTTTAATTTTCTCTTTCTTTTTTCTTATCCCAACTCCTTTGCCTTGGTCTTCCTGGTATGTGAGGCTCATGGTGGCTTTTTTAAATTTCCAAGATATTGGATGGCTCGAATATTGGCTTCCAGCTTCTCTAGAATTCTGACACTTAGGGAAATTTAAGCCTTCCTTAAGGAAATTAATAACTAGTGAAAAATCCTACCTCTCTACTTTTCCTGATGAATGTCTGTTTTCATTGACTGAAGAGTTTAGGTTCTTTCTTCAATGTGCAATATGTCCATGGATAATCAGTTTCTAGTTGGATAATGTAACTTAGATTAGCTGAGCTGATCTAGAATCTTATTGGCTTGGTACAATGGTATAATTATATTAAAGAGGAAGGTAAATAAAGGAGAGAAAAATGAGCAATTTTAATGTAGCCTAGTGAAATATCATGAGATCTGGAGTAAAAGGACATGGGTAAAAATCATTCTTTTCTCATTAGCTATGTAAGCTTAAATAGCTCATTTATAATCTCCAAATCCCAGTTCCTTTTATTTGTAAAAAGAGACACTTTTCTGGTAGTGTTTTATAATATTAGATGAGATAATACATATATAAAGTTTATTTTGAGAGGGGAAGCATTCTAAATGTGGTTATTTTTTTTTATATGAGTAGGCTACGTGTAGTTTCCAATAGAAGACTTTTTTTTTTTTGCATATACAAAAGAGGAGCTGACTATGTATATAAGAAAATATAAAGGAGGATAGCCAATGGAAGCAGAGGGAGAGAAAGGAGATCAGTATTTGTTCAATTCTTAGAACTTTTTGGTGCATAGAAATCTAACTCATACTTCTCAGGTAGATGTTCTGGAGGAAAAAAAAGAAAGCTTTGTACTCTTGTGTCATCAAAATACCTGGAATCCTCTGGGTGCCTACCAGAGCAAATTATTTCTGCTTTTTCTCAGGCAGGCATTCTAAGCAAGAAAAGAAGTTCTGCTTGACTCCTCCTGTACAGAACTGATCTGGAGTCTACTGGACCACTGGGTTTGGAAGTGAAGTTAGATGAGTTGTTGCTAAAAATATTTAAATGATTGAAACAGAGCCCACTCCTAGCCTAAGGGGCCCACAGAAAATAGAAGAATTGATTTCACAAACTCCTTTACCTCACCAGGTTTTGCTCACTATAATACACACCCTCTCTGAATTCTTTCTCATCTCTGTGATTCAGAACTGAAGTCAAAGCAATCAAGACCAACCAGACAAGTAAATAAAGTCAGTGGACTTGCTTTCAGAGGTATCAGAGGACATCTGTATTTGTGCCTGGCTAGAGCACTTTCTCACATCTTTTAGTGGCAGATCTTTGATTTTCCTTGGAAATCACCATTTCTTCATTCTCATTCTGTTCTCATGTGTGCAATGCTTTATTGGGAAACTGACTTCAGGCCCAACTCAGACCAGTAAGACTCAATTCTGTTTCTTGGTTTAAACTATTGGAAAAAGGAAGTACTCTTTGATCATCTTGATTTCTGTGTGGGAAAACCCTACTTAAATGTAGTAAAACTGTGAGATGGACAGAAACCAAGCCCTGATTATATTATGTTAGATGCCAGATCCTGTTATCTGCAAAGCTGCTTCTTTTTCAGTTTCGATTAGTTTGAAAAGTATACCTCCCTCCCTTTTCTGGCTTGAATTAATTCGAGTTGAATTTCTATAACTTACAAACCGAGAAGGTAAAATTAGCTTGAACTAAGAAAGTAAAACATGCCTGGCCATGCATCAGGCTGGGGTGGCAGGCATAGATAAAGCCAGATTTGCAAAGTGAACAGGAAATACTCTTCCTCCAGAGGACACACTGCAGCTCTAAAGTGTCAGTAATGCCCCCTTCTTCAATGACTATGGCTATTTGAAATGATGTAAGTAAGAATGAAACATCCCACTCTTACATGCAAGGTCTAAGGCACTTTGACACAGGAAAGTAGCCTCAATTCACAACTCAGAAACAGAACTTCAGATAAAGTGGTTTCTACACACAACATTCCAGTCATTTTAACTTTGTAGGGCCAAAGGAGACTGGACTTTGGGTCTGCTTTGCAGTCCAGACCCTTGACACAGCCCTACTTTGCTTTGAACCTATCAAAATAGTATTGTGCTTAAATTTCCACTAAACTCTTCTCTTTTATAGAGCTCTATAACAACTCTTGTCCTTTGTTTGGTGAAATAATCTATGTTTCATCTTCTGTGTGGCCTTTTTTATAGCAATAGGCAAATAAACTTAATTTCATCAGACCACAACTTAGTAGGTACTTGTGGTTTTCAATTGACAAGGTTTGGGAAACAAAAGGATTTTAATTATTATAACCTTCTTTCCTATAATAATTTTTTCACCCAAATTAGTTGTATGATTAAAGATCTGGTCATTTATTCTTCCCCTAAAAAAAATCTTATCCAAAAGTAAAGATTCTGAAGCAGTTGCTTTAAAGTTGGGTTGCATAGTTTAGCTAATCAAAGTGGGATGCCTTCACCAGTAGTAGCAGCAGCATCTGGGAGCTAATTTGAAGGTAGAATCTGGGGGCCCATCCCTGATCTGCATTTTTTTAAAGATTCTGGTAATTGTGTGCACAATAAAATTTGAGCAGTGATGCTCCAGGAAGTCCTAGGAGTTTCCAAAGGGTCCCCAAGAATACTCACAGGTAGGGAAGGAGGACGCAAAGCTATTGGCCTCATCCTTATGAAAGCCATCTTATGATATGTTGTTTTGTGATATAATAAATATATTTACTTTTCTGTAAATACTCTTTAAGTAAGAAACATTTGAAAACTACTATCTTAAGCCCTATTAATTCTTCATTGTGAATGAGCTCTTCCAATTGTTTGTAAGGGAATAATAGGCTTTGTTTGGGGTGGATAGTGAGAGAATCTCACTAAGAAGCTAAGAACCTGAACACAAAGTCCCCTCCCCAGTTTTGTCTTTTGTCTATGCATGGAGATCGCTGCTGGCAGGAGCTGCTGGTTCTTTTAGGCCATATGCATCTGGGGGTCCTAGAATGAGCCTAAATAACAGAATTAGGAAGGTGGATCTCTTAGTGGCCTATTTGTAAAAGAATAAAGAAACCTCCTATCAAAATTTATTGATAAAAGGAGAAATCAGAAAGATGAATTTGACCAGGAAGAAAGGTTTGGTCTTCAGAGGGGAGTGGTGACTTTGAGAATGGCATGGTGGCTTTCACTGGAATTAATTTCTGTCTCAAGCCCATGGATAAGAGAGAGACAGAGATAGGAAGGGGAAGGGTGATTGTATCTAAAAATTGAATGAGCTTTTTGCCCCTGATATTGGGTAATTATTGGGACACAAGAGCTCTCTTTGGCCAGAGACCACTTACCCATGGAGATTTTACTTTGCAGTAATGTTGATCTGAGATAAGCAGTGCCAACTTTGCAAGTTGCTGAATCTAGTGGAGAAAAGTCACCAAGACTGGAGACTGCAGTGAGTATTGAGATGACAAAATATCAGTAGCCAGCAGCAGAAGTTGTGGAGTTTTAAAATTAAGTACACAGGAGACATCTTCTGGTGACTCAAGAAAATGTGGCAAATGGGACAGTCTTCCAAAAGGGTATGTGAGAGGAAGACTTGTGTGCAAACAGGAGTTCTGTAGAATTCTAGTTAATGTATTAATGCAGCCCCACTGGTGTCTACAAGTAGATGAGGAATGAAACCTTCAACAAGAGATTTTGTTGAAGCTCAAAATGTAATCCCCTTCTGCATCCTTTCTCAGCTCCTTTTAAATAGATGCATCATAAACCAGGTTCCCCTAGGTAAATATTCTTTGCAAAGTTTGAGTTGAATTTACAGCTAAGAGAGGGGAGTTTTCTGCACTTGGAGAAAACACCATGCAGTATATTTTCTCCTAAATTCTCTCAATGTTGTCAGTATGCCTCCAAGGAATTCAGGAGGTGGAGCATACTGCATTGTATTTTTTTAACCTAACAGTGCTCAGCATACTCATAGCCCATATCAAACACTTGTTCACCATTTAATTGGGTCACAAGCAGTCACAATATCATTTCATTGTTTCCAAACATGTTTTAATAACTGCCATGCCTTGGGAATTTAAAAATAGCTAAGATGTGCCTCTTACCTTCAGAGCTTAAGTCAAAGGTGAAGAATCTTAGAGTCCAGCGAGAAGAGAATTATTGGCTCTAAATTAATATTTTCTGCTTTTTCCCCATGGCAAAAGAGAAACCAGTCATCAGGCACATTTTCCCCTCAAAATGAAAGAGCACAATTTAATAATAGCTGAGCAATTGTGTTGAAGCAAAATTTTTAAATTATTTCTTCGTAAAACCGCAGGAGGTCAAATTCCTACGAGGAAAAAGTATAAGTTGAAAACAAGCATTCTGTCAAGAAATGCTTCAGGAACTGCTGGCACTGGAGTTCTCACCACCCTCCACTCCCCGTCATTTAGGGCACTAAATTGCGCCTTCTAAAATTTAATGTGGTTCACCTTTGCCAAATAGCTCCAGGTGATTCCAGGAATATTTATATCCACAGGACTAAAGGACGAATATAGTAGAAGGTGCCCAGTTACATTTAGATTCACTTCTTGCCACTTAACTCCAGTGTAGCCATTATTAAGGCTCATTACTAAGGTCTTATATTGAATCACATGTAGAGAGAGCCACTGTTGAAACTTTCCATCACAGTTCTACTTAAGAACTATTTCCTGCAATTCCAGATGATGTTTTCATTCCTTTGATCTAGGAAGCATCACCATTTTTACTCTGAGTGAAGGAGACACTTCTTTACGTTATGGGGTTTGCTTTACTTTGTGAGGTCAGCCTCTCTTGTTGAGAAAAAAGTTTTACCAGAAGCAATGGAGGTAAGGGAAGGAAGGAAAAGGGATGGAGCCTCTGCTTTTGCTGTTTTGGAGCTCCAGATAGAATGTGGCAGTTGAGCTTGTACACAGTGTCCTGGTGGCAGGGGTGGTGGCATAAAAAAAAAAAAAAAAAAAGGAATCCACTCTTTATTTTATGAGACCATGACTAACCTACTTCTGATTATTCTTACTGTAGAAGTTGTTCTTTTTTTCTCAGGCTTTCAGGAATAACTGTTCAGTTTTATTCTCTGGGGAAATTACTTTGAGAAGGTCATTGAGAATGAATTTATGTCTGTTTGTTTGAAGACAAAATATGCTACCTGTTAGCTCCAGTGAGAAGCTAGCAAAAATGTAATTCATCCTTTTTCCTAAAAAACATTTTAGACATGTTTTGTAGTGCTTAGTAGGGGGCCGGCCATACAACAGGCATTTGGAAAATGTTTGCTGAATGACTGAATACATGTATAATGGTTCTGATAAAAATGTAGCAATGTTAAGGACAAAGATATGATTATATGGATTATTGTTTGCAGATATACATTACTTCATAAATGTAGAGACCATTAAAGCTTTATAAATGGAAATCCTCTAATGTCATGAGCCTACTTGTATATAACAAAAGCAGAGCCTTTGGGGGATCTTATATCCAAGTTCATCCTCAAAGATAATCTTGGACCACATCTTTTTCTGTTGGATTATATTTATAATACTACTGCAGTGCTTAAATTTTGCTTTAAGAATGATTTGAATCCCAATATGTAGGGTTTTTGTGTGTGTGTGTGTGTGTGTGTGTGTGTGTGTGTGTGTGTGTGTGTGTGAAATAAGAAGTCAACTTCACTTCTGAAATAATGTTTCACCTATTGGGTATAATGGAGGCTTAGCAAAAGCAGATTTCCTTCACTCTAAACTTTTAAACTCAAGATGGTATTTTATAATACAAATGTACTATGTTCATATAATATTGCGACATTGATATTGGCTTTCTTTGTGATCATATCAGAAGCTAAGGGTATCAGGTTTCAGAGATACCTATCTATGATATAATGAAAACATTCATGGCATGTCTTATTTAAGAAATCCACTTTTATGCTTCTAACAAAGCACTGATAAATATTAAATAAAAAAATAAAAATAACTGGTATCAGGACTTTATTAGGCATTTCACTGGATACAAAGAAACTTTTTTTTACATTAAGAACACGATCTTTTCAAATAAATTCACATTTGCTAAACAGAACTCAGGTAAGTTCTAAATGTGTTTTCTTTACACCACATTTATTAAAGTATCAATTACCAGATCCTAAAAAGAGAAGGCACAAATCTGTCTCCCTCTGGTGAATTTCTGGTGTCTAATGAAGGAAATGTCACCAGCTCTGCAAATTCCCATCCTTTAGAAATGAAGCAAATCAGGACAAATGTGTGTAAGCAGGGCCATGAGATAGAAACAATATATTAAAGGATTTGGATTTTCTTATCACTTACGAAAATTTCAAGAAAGGAGGTAGGTTCCAAAACTCTGTCTACATTGAGGCTATGTCAAGGATTTTCTGTTGAAACTCTATTTTAGGAATTCCACTATGGTTTTATTCTCTGTAAACCATTCTAGAAACTAGTCTTAGCTTTCCCTGTTCTCACTCTGGGGTGTCTTGGGTTTCTGGTTCCTCAGAAAAGGTATTGGTTGTTATAATTTACTTTGGCAAGTCTCTCTGTCAGGTACTAGCTTCACTGTCAAGTCCACGTTCTATTCTCCGCCTGCTGCCCAATTCCCACCCAGTCTCCTGAAGAGGCACCAACGGGGCTGTGTCTATACTTGATACTCTTTTTTTTTCTTCCCACAGCCAAGAAAGTTCCCTTCTATGTCAAGTTGCCTACAATTCCATTGATGACCAGTTTTAATCTGATAAAACTAATCTGTGACAAGGTGATAATAAGAGAGAAATAGATTAGTTTGTTAGCTCTCTGAAAGAAAAAGAGATGAAATTTTAAGAATTCCTGGTACTGGGTGAGAAGGTGCTCTCTCTTTCTGTTTTTGGTTGTCCCAATTGCTGAGGAATGTTACTTAAGGGAGTAATGAGGGAGACTCTGTACCTGACAACAGGCCAGTGAAGGAAATTTTTGAATGTGATGACATTAATCTTATAAAGGTACTTGCTTGATTATTCAACTATGTTTGAGTTGGTCCTTAATAAAACATTTGTGGGACTTGGCATGGATCAATATTTTCCTTTATGAAGAGTGTCAGGACTATTGGTTTTCATGAGGTATCTTAACATGGGGGTATGGAAGGAGGTAGGATTTCACCCCTTTTAGGTAGCTCTGCTGAAAAAGAGAGGCAGGATGGAAAGAGTTGCCAAATTAGAAGGAATATTACAGTTAAATTTCAATTTCAGATAAATAATAAATAATTTTTTAGTATGTTTCATGAAATATTTGGAAAATTTTTATGCTGAAAATATTCATGGTTTATCTGAAATTTGAATTTCACTGATGTTTGTATTTTATCTGGTGACTCTAAATAGGAAAGAGAAGTAATGGAGGCTGGAGAAAGAGAGGAAGTAAGAAGATTGAATAATTTTCTAGATATAATTTTCTACACCTAGATCCCAGGCCCAAAGACGATTATAGATTTTCCCTTCAAGCATGACAACCTGTGTAGATCTTCAAATCATGTGATGAGTATTTTTTTAATTGCTAGACTACACGTAGGCAGATAGCAAAACACGCTTGTGTTTTGAGAAGAAAACTGTGTTGGAACCACCTAATGTTGATGAGTCTTTAACAACTCTCACAGAGCCCATGTAGTTTATCTTACTTGAGAAGAACCAATTTTTAAAAAGTAATAATTGGAAGAAACAATTTTTCATGGAAAACTTATCTTTACAAGCAAAATAGATTCTTTGTTTGGAAGAACAGCTATAGAGGTGAATTGGTTCTGTTGCTGGTGGAAACAAATGTGAATTTAGTCTTCTTGTATGATAATGAATTTAATAAATTGACATTTGAAACTTTTGAGAAGCATGGGATACTCCACAAGCTGAACTATTGTTTGTGGTGTGTAGGAACTCAGATTAAGACCAAAAGCAGATTAGATTTCTCATATGATTTTTTAAAATGCCATTTCTAACAAAGACACAATTTCTCTTTACATTTTAATCCCCAATTGCAAAACAAAAAAATGGTAATGAATTAAGGCTGGTCATGATGTGCCCTTTTTCTTTAGGATAAGTTTGATTTTTTAAAAGATATTTAATATGCTCACACTCACATACCACACACAAGCACATACTTTTGACTCATACAAATACACATTTAGAACTAATACCTACAAAATAGTCTCACAAATGAAATAAAAATTACACAATTTCAACATAATCAACATATTTTACAAATTCTATAGAACATTTTATCATTGTCATTGGGAAAACAAACAATTTAGAACAATATTTAAAACTGCATGTAACACAGGAGCCACCAATAAATTATGGCAAATATAGCATTTACACCATTCTGTCACTGAAATATCTAGTTGAAAAGACTAAAGTGCTATAAAATAAAATACTTCAAAAACCTTGTTTAGCATATCCTGAGGGACACTGCATTATTTTCTATTAGCAGTTCAAAACACGAGCACTCTACCTATGGAGCTTTCATTTGTATGAGTGACTAAAAGTTAGAAGATTGTGTAATTGGATCTGTAAAATTGTAGAACTAAAAAAAACTCATGAAAACATGCATTTCCTGAGACTTCCAACTTTCCAGTCTGGAATCCCAACAGGGGAGAACCTGAATAGGTAACTGGCAAAAATAAGTCAGAAACTCAAAGAACTTAAAACAACTTTAAGTGAAATTGAGGGTTTGTTTGTAATTTATATTCAAGTTCATCTTCAAATCTCCAGCTTGAAGTGTAATTGACAATGTAGTTAGACTAGAACTGCTAGACAATTCTTATTTATGGCGGTTTCACTGTTCATTGGTTTTCCAGTGGGTTTTCTCTTCTTAAATATTTAAATTATATGTATGTCTACTAACATAGGAGATATTGATTTTTAAGAGTTAAAATGGCAGTAGAATTAGGATGAGTGATTAGAGTGCAGTTTCATCTTGCATAATGTGTATGTGGAAGATGTGCATGCTGTGTGTGTGTGTGTGTGTGTGTGTGTGTGTGTGTGTGTGTGTGCGTGCGTGCATGTTTGCATGAGTGTAGACACGTAGGCGCATACATGCCAGACACTTTATGCACTAATACATTCACTATTAGGTGGCGCTCCATGAAAGTGACATTTCCCAGTATGGCTGAAAGTGAATATTGAGGTCATCATACAGAATATCCTAAGGCTTTTAAAAGATGCTTCTTCATCCTCTGCATTCATATGATTGTGTAGTATTAAGGGAGACATAAATGATAACGGCAGAAGCATTCCATTTTGGTCCTTCAAAATTACAGATAGGAAAGCAAACGAAAACATGATACTCTACATATTTTCCCTCATCCCACCCACTCCTTTGACTTCCTGCTATAGATTGAGTAAAAGTTGGATTTTGTTTCTGTTTTTTGCCTTGCAGAATTTGTGATGAAAAGTCTTAATAAACAATCAAAACAAAAAGTGCACCAAGATGTATTTACTACCACCTTGGGGCCTATTTGTAGCCCTTGTGCTCCTACCTCTCTGGAAAAACAATGCTCAGCTAAGACAAAGAAACAGAGGCTGAGGGTAAGCTCTCATCGCATATCACTAGTCCTCACCTTCACCTTTTATTTTAAGGCCCACAGCCTGCTACATAAGTGCGCTCCCTGGCAGGCCCAGTGGATAGGAAAAGCCAAAGGCTCCTTCTCTCTGGTCCCTTTTCAAAAGAATCCCTCCTAGTGAACACTCTCTCCAGCTGGAAGATCCACAGTTTCCTTCTACCTGCTCTCTCCTTTAGAAATTAAGGCAAGTCCATTTACTTTCCGTGCCTACATAGGTACTATATGTCCATGTGGAAACAATAACATTGGTTAGAAAGTACCTTTTGTTAAACAGGTTTTCTGTGTGCATATCATTAATTGCGATAGAAAGCTTTCTTCAGAGAAGAAATCTTACAGTTAGTGTAATCCTTCAGCATGTTTTTTTTCCAGCACCCAAATGGCAAATACGACAAAGCTAATTATAAGCAAACTTTATAAGAAAGCATCTAAGTTCAAGAAAACATAACATAGTTACCTTTGTGTTTTATTTATTTTTCATTAATATGTTGAAGGATCTGTTTTCTGTCATATTTATAAGTTAAATCCTTGTGTCATTTCAAGTGTGCTTGGCTAAATATCCTCCTGAGGAATGAATAATGAATTGTCAGAGAGAAAATCTGTCCAAAAAGCAAACTTACAGGACATAGATTTCAATAATCCATAGTCTTTTAAAAAGGATTCATATTCAATTGCACATAGAGAGCAGGTGAAAAAGATAGAAAGAAAATAAAAGTGCAAAGCAGAAAGAAAACTATTTTTGTAAATAATTTAGTCCTAAGTTAGATTATTTCTACAAAAATATCCTAATATGATAAATTGTTTAATATTATCAATGTTTTTATTTGAAAATAATTTGACTGTATCCATGTCTGTATGTGTCTGTGTATACTTGTATCTGTCTACCTGCACAGGAATGGGTATATATTGGTATACTGCATATGGTGAGACATATACACACAACTGGAATGTAAAACATATCTGTTGCATGTACATGCATGCTACTTGGTCTAACACACATACTTACACACTTTTCATAAATATTCTCCTCAGTATAAATTATTTGTCTTCCCTCCCTGAAATTTCTAATAAATACTATTTCCTGATAATGAGTATTTATAATCTTGTAATCAAGTCTTAATTATTTATAATTTTGACATACATAATCTTGAAATCAACTCTCTTACCTAGGTTTAAGAGACTTAACCACATTTCTTACATTTAGATTAATTAAAAGCTGACAGCATGCTTTTATTTTTCTATGGCCCCACTTTACATGAACTATGTTTTTCCAGGAAACTACTGAGATGTGATTATTTCTAACCATGAAGATAAAATAATCCATAATTGTAAAAATTTCAGATTTTTAAATCAGTTTTTATAAATGCCTCACAATATTAATGTGAAGCATATTGGTAAAGGTTATTGTACTCTTTTAAGATTATTTTAGAGTTGGCAAATATCACAAAAACAACAAAGAGGAACCCATATTTAAAGTTGCATTATCATTTTTCTTCCTTGTAGACTTGGATTGTCAAATGTTGAATCACAGAAATTTTTGCCTCTTCTCCATTCTGGACCCTAAGGTAGATGGAACCCAGAAGAGATAAGCCAGTGTCAGTTTTCAATAAGTCTGCTCAGATCACATGTATTTAAGTAAAAATCTGCTAAAGAAGGTTAGTGGATCCTTTCAATTTCATAGACATAGTTTTCAAAAACATTGCACTGACTCCTTTTGCCACCCTTCCTCCTCCTTCAACTTCGAGTAAAAACTCTAATTAAAGCTTGAAATATGTTCCTCAAAATCTGGGATCTAGAATGACATATTTGGAAATCCCAATTTGCTAAAAAAAAATTTGCTCAATCTTTCATTTTTTTTCTTCTTTCTTTTCTTCTTCTTTTAATCAAGAGAATTGGTAGGAGAGCTTTTGTAAGAGTTCTTTCCAGAGTTCTTTAATTTATCACACTCGTCATTTATAATTTTTCATTGACTGGGCATTTGCAGGCAATATTATTTAAGAGTTCCTGAATTAAAATAGCAACCATCTCTCTCCCCTCCCCCCTTTTTTCACTATGAAGTTGGCACTAATAGTTCTTCCAAAGAAGTGTTTATTCTATTTTTATAGCTGCCTCAAATAGAAATACTGTGAAACACTATTATTTTCGTATAACACAAAAATCACTGATTATGGCCTTCAGTATTACTGATGCAGGGAAACTGATTCAATGCACATTCTATGACCAAAAGTTAGTGATGATTGCCCAATTACAGATGACTACAGAATATTATACCAAGTCCCACACAACAAATAAAGTTCAGTACAACAATGCAATACACATTCTGTTGGGCATTCAATTATTTTGAGTCCCATATAGCATATGATTAAAAAGAGCGAGTGAGAGAAGGAGAGGAAAGGTTTGGTTAGAGAATACAGAGAGTGGAGGAGCCCTAGGCTGGAATCAGAAACACAATCAAGTAAACACTCATGAGTTATACGTTACGAAGACTAGTTATGAAAAACAAAATTCGCTGTTTTTTTTAATCTCTAACACTAGAAGTAGATTTTACCCATCAAAAAGGAAATGAAATATTTATACGAATGCATACTATGATAACAATCACTCAAGAAATGGAGTCTTCCTTTTCCCACCTGCTACCAGCCCTAATCCCCTCAGAGACTCAGTGGAATAGGAAGATTAGAGTGTTTATAGATAATATGCCTAATACAATGAGTCTTCTCTATCTTATTCATGGACACTCAGAATGGTACTATCAAGTGTTGGCTTCTCCTTCATCAAAGACATAGTTGAGCTTTATGACAGTGCTGATGAAATCACCAAGTTCTACAAAATCAGCAGTAACAATATTGATGCCACTCTCTCCTGGCTTCTGCGTGCGGACCCATTGCATCATGGCAGGAAGAGCTCTGAGAAAGGAAAGAAAAAGAGAAGTCATAGAGGGCAAGACACTATTTTTCAAGCTCACAATTCCCAGGCTACCCTTTAGTTTTATACCTTATTAAAATAAATGCCTCAATTATAGAATGGAGGAAAAAGGCCAAATGGACAATAGTATATTCTCAACTTCTGAAGAGACTGTATGGGAGAAATATTCACCATATTGGTCTTTACTGGTCTATACATCTTTGGAGATCCCAGATGCTGTGAGAGCTTACAGTGAAGCTTCTCAAAGCAAACAACATTCTTGCACTTGTATTCTGGTCTGGCATGGTATGATTACAAACTCTGCAAATCTATGGAGTGGTAAAACATGCACTTAGCAAGCATTTATTATAAACCTCCTATTTTCAGGAAATGTGCTAGACATTGTAAATAGATATAACAGCAAAAATCCCTGCATTCAAAGAGTTCACGATTTGGTGGTGGGCAGGCAGAGAAGGAAGAAAAGTTCAATATGGTACAATCATGGCCCATTCCTTTCAATATATTTACTGAGTATCTATTATATTCCAGTCACCATCGAAGGCACTTGGAAAAGCATTTTAGCTACTGCCATGGCCCTAAATGTGAAGTGATTAGGAAGATTAAGCTGAGTAAAGGTGAGAATGGGGGATGAAGAATGATGTAATGAATTTTCAGGCCTAGGAAATACCATTTTTTCAATGAAAGAAGTATGATGTGTGCTTAGGAGTACAAGGTACAAACATACAGATATAGGCGATATTAATCATGATGTGCAATATCCTATGACAGCACATTAAAGTAAAATCTGTGACTTCAGGGGCAAGAAGGGAGGTTTCCATGACAAAATGAGAAATAAACTGAGGCCTGAGAGGTGATAACAAAGAAAGTGTGAGGAAACACATGTGAACATTAAATTCTTGGATGAGATGGAGAAGGAAAAAGAGAGGGGAAAGAAGGAATGATAGGGTTAAGAATCTCGAAGAAATTATACCACAAAATTTAAGGAAGTCTGGAAAATGTTGAAGAGGTAAGAAGAAACTAGATGATAGAGGGCTTTTGAAAATGTAGAACAAATGAAAGCAGTTAATCGGGGAAGTAACACGCTTAGATTAGTAATTTGGAGAGATTATAAATTGCCTTCCGTGTGGACAGGACAAATGAATAGGAGAGGGGAAGACTAGGGGAAGGAATTACAATTAAGGAGCTGTTGAAGTAATCCAGACCAAACACAGCAGTATTTTAAATGCAGTGGCAGCAATAGATATATTTGAAAGGAACTGAGGAGATAAAACTACAACATATGACGAGGTAGGAGTGGATAAAGATGGAAAGGGAGAAAGAGTCCTTGAATAGATTTCTAGCAGTACTTGGCAGGTAAACATCATTCACTAATTTTGGAAAGATAGGAGTGAAGGTTTTCTAGTGGATGTACTAAATTAAGTTCTTTTTTTCTATGCTCAAAACTTTATTCATTCTATTCATTTAGGTATTTCATTGAGGAAGTAACATGCTTAGATTTGTAATTTGGAGAGATTATAAATTGCCGTAACAGTTTTATTGATATATCATTCACATAATGTGAAATTCAACAATTAAATTAGGTCTGAGACATGTTGATTTTGAGCTAACTTTGGGACACACAGGTTGAGATCTTAATTAATAGTTAGGTACAGGTTTGATACTCAGGACACAGAGCTGGTCAGCAGCCATCACATAGAGAGAATAGTTAGAGCTATGAGAGTTTTTCAAAATTACCTGGGAAGATTTTGTAGACGGGGAAGAGAAGATTTGAAGATAAGCAACATTTAAAGGATGGATAGAAAAGTTGATTCAATAAAAGAGATAGAGAAGTAGGCACAGAAGTAGAAAGAAAATCAGGAGCATACAGAGTTATGAAAATCAAGGAAAAGAAATCATGCTCTTTTGCATGCATGAGGTTAGAGCATGGAATGTAATATATGTGCTCTTCTCCAGATATCAGAAAGCATATACCTCACCTAAACAAACTCACCCCATCCAGGAAAAACTGGGTCCACTGCCTTACACTACATTAATCCTATGCGTAGTACCTTAAAAATTCTGATCCATGTTTTTCAGGATAAACATTTTTCTGTTAGACACATAGGAGGATCCAGTTGCTTCTAAAAGAGCACAGGATGGATCTAAACACCCAAAGCCTTCAGAAAATAGACTGGCAGGTGGAGAAATATGGTCCTCAGAGCAACAGTTTCAAAAGAGAATTCTATCTTAAAATGAAAAATCTGGATCCCTAGAGCACAGACGCAAGTATGTTCAAGTTCATCAGAAAGACAGATGCTGTGGCAATATGTGTGCAGCCACTCAGGTTTGAATTCCATTACTTTTCTTCTGGTCTTGCTAGAGCAAATGATATATTCCTGTTGTGAATATAGCATCACCTGGCATTTTAGAAAAGGCAGACATTCTTCGGAAAGAGTATCAAACCAGTACATTTCTGGGAAAAATGGTTATTCAACAGATATACTCAGCTTGAGAGATGAAACCAGGGTGGATAAGAGTGACGTTGAGGCCATTGCTGATTCTTCACTAACCTTCGCTGGATAGCTGGTTCACCAGATCCCTGGGTAGTCTGGTACTAGATCATGGAAGGCTCCAGAGCAAACAAATTCCCATCTTAGAACCACAATCATCACAGAATCAGCTCCTCGGATGTTCTCTACTACTCTAAGATTAGAATTCCTGAGCCTGAAGTTAGAACAATTAATTGTTATCCCCATAGAGAGATGTTAAGAGAGCACAAGAATGCTCTTTTCTTTTTCTCTATAAAATAGATTGCTTTGAGGGCTGATTAAACATCCCTTTGGAATAGCTCATAGTCCTCACATGAAATATGTTTTACATTTAAAATACCATTTCTTTGAGTAATGGGAATAGTTTTGTTTTTCTGTTAAGATACATTTTTCTAAAGTTAACACCAATGACAAAACAAGCAATAAGGTGAAATCGAATCTTAAATACTCAGACAGTCTTAAGTAGAATTATGTTAAACAAAAAACAATATAGTGGATTAAAACTACCAAATGCTACTCAAGTTACAATACTTATTTAGAAAAACATTTTTTAATCTTTTTTTTTTTCATTATTGCCTCCTCCCATGGAGCCTTTTAAAATATTTTTTCCTATTCATCCTTGTTTCCCATGAAATTTAATACCACAGATATACTGTGTATCTGTTTACATATTGCTCATATGTCTTTGCTGTACACTTAAAAAAAGTAAACTTTTTATTTTTTCCCTTCTAATTTTTTGCCCCCTTGCGGGCAATATTGACACAGAGAATTCATGATTTATAGCTAACTGACAAGTTCCAATTATAGTTAGTGCTGGACAAACACAAAGAATGAATTGAAAAGCTTACTCTGATGATAATAAAATACTGGCTCAAGGTAATAATTTTCTTGATATAAGACAAAGTAGTTAAACTTTAATTTTTAAAAAAATCACTCATTCATTCATTTGGCAAAGAGGTGCACACCTGTAGCAGCAGACAGAGTTTTAGCTATAGCTCCTGAGAGCCATCCTGGAGTTGAGAACTTCCTCATCTCTCTTTTGTGCCTTTTCTACACTACAGTGAGAGCGATCTTTCTCTTATCTGAGTGCATCAGTCCACTACACGAACAACCACAAGGTTTACTGTCACCTCCAGGATACGCCTATTTCTTTAGCAATGTGGATGAGTTTCCTCCATATCTCTCTCACACCATCTGCCACACACACCCCTCTTCAGCCTATTCGTTGCTACTTCCTAAGTGCTAATATGTTCTCCAGCAATAGTGAAATGCTTGTATTTCCCCCTGGACATGAAACACTCCTGTGGTTTCATGCCTCAATAGTTTTTCAGGCCTTTCTTCTATATGAAATACTATTCTTTCTTCTAATACCATTCTTGGTCTGACTAATTTCTGCTTGCCCTTCCAGATTTGGCCCAGGAATTATCTCAGTCTCTCCTGTCAAAATCTAGTTGATGAATCCTTTTCTTTATGCTGTATACTCCTTAAGCATAGTTCTGTGACTGTGCATTGCACATAGCATTGAGATTACCCAATTTCATGACTATTTCTATCAATGCCTGTACATTTCACAAAAAACAAAAATCATACTATAGTCATCAATATTTATGCCATAGTTACCACATTCTTTAGAATGACATCTGTTGAACTAACAGTCTAAATTGATACGAACCAATCATGACAATACAATATGGTAAAAGAGTCGTGGGCACAGGATTCTATGGGATCATAGTAAGTAAAATAATTTATTTCACTTAGGAGAAATTAAGGAGGAATTTAAGAAACACATCACAAAACAGGCGGAATTTGAGCTTGGTTATGAATCTTCAGATAAAGGAGAAGAAAGTTTTTTTCAAGAAAAGGGAACAGCACATGCAAAAGCATATGGGGTACAGAGTAAATCTCCAGAATTTACCTACCTGGCATAACTAAAACTTGGTACTTTTTACTATCACTTTCCCATTTCTTCCTCCAATTCTTGACAGCTATCATTCTGTTCTTTGCTTCTGTGAGTCTGACTATTTTTGATTCCATATGTAAGTGATATTTGTCTTTTTGTGTCTGGATTATTTCACTTAGCATAATGTCCTCCTCACAATACTGTACTATATACTAAAATTTGCTAAGAGGGAAGATCCTATGTTAAGTGTTCTTACTATACACACATGAAAATAATAAAGGAGGAGAGAAGAAACTTTGGGAAGTGATAGATATGTTTATGGCCTCGATGGTGGTGATGCTTCACAGTATATACTTATTCCCAAACTCATGAAAGTGTATACATTAAATATGTACAGCTTTTTAAATGTCAATCAGACTTCCATAAAATGGTTTAAATAAAAGCCTATGGACATGAAAGAGATGATGCAATTAAGAAGGACAAGGTGACTAGAAAGTAGGAGCCATGGTAGTGTGAGGACAGTAGGGACACTGACTGACTAGTGGAGGAACAGAAAGGGGTTTTGGCTAGAATGTTGAGGACCTCCTTGGAAGGCCTGTGGAGCCTTCCAAGAGCTCCATTCTATAAGTACTTAAGGGCCGGCCAGTCATTGATTTTATCCAATTAAAGAAGAGTTCTTTGATTTCCCATTTAAAGAACAATCTAATATTAATTCTATACAAAGTCTACCATCTAATGATACTAAAACTTGTGTTCTCATATATAAAGAGCTCATTGTTTTCCTTTGAAAGTTCTCAGATTGTTATGAGATCCTAAAAAGCCTTCATTCATTCATTTACTCATTAATTTATTCATGTTATATCCACCTTTATAGACAAAAAGTGCTGATGGAAATTTGGATTATGTTCATTAATATTATGAAAAAAATTATTTTGAGTGAAGTTATGTAATATGAAGAAATGACTAAATTCCATTTGAATTTATATATTAACATTTTAGTATCTATTTATAGAAAGATCTTTTTTGGTATAGAAAGATATGATTATACAAATACTGCAATATTGTCTTATTAATGTCCTCCTTTTTCTTAATCGCTTTTTTCATTAGATGCTAGATTTCCAGTATGAATTTAGACTGTTTACTTGTGAGTCCTTGCTAACTACCAGGAGAGTCATTTCAAGATAAATAAAAACTTAAATAAAATCATAGCACTGATATGTAATCTGGAGGCAGACTATTTCTACTCAAGTCTCAGTACCAGCACTTATGAGCAAGTAAGTTAACACTCTAAACCTCAGTTTCACCATCTATTGAATGGGCATAATAATGAGGATTAAAGTAGTTAGAGCATGTAAGGTGCTTAGTTGGGTGTCTAGCTCTCTGTAAGTGGTATTGTACTGAATATTCACCAAGTGACAGCTCACACAATGCCCTCTCCAGAAGCTACAGGGTCTCAAAGAAGGAAGGCAGCAGGGTATTCTGAGCAACTCCAAGCCATAATACAGTTGTGATGTAAAAATGAGCCTGCTGGATTTCTTTCCAACTTTCACAATTTCAATCAAAGAGAGAAAGGGGTGACGAGTAGGGGATGTCCTGGTGCTGTCAGGGCAAGACTGGTGGTGAGGCTTTGGAGGAAATATGTTTGAAAGGGCATTGTTCCTGGGTATATAGTTGTGCCAAACATCCAAGTATGCTTCTTCCCTTACAGATTCTAAATTAAGTTGGTAAAAGGGAAAGTCCAGAATAAATCTTGGTACATAAAGACCCACAGCTTTTCTCTGAAATGTGGAACTTTCCTGAGATTGCGGGTTTCTTAGAAGAGACTCAGAAAACCTCCCTCTAAGGAAGCAGAAGAATGAGAGATGTGGGAACCAGAGCTCTTCTAAGGTGCTGGCTTTGAGAACTGGTCTTGCAAAGATTTAAAGAAAAAGATTTAGGAGTTGAAAGTGCCAAGTTTAGTAACCCTCTATGTGTTGACCTTGACTTTATTAATTCATCTTAATTTCCTACTCAGAATTCTTCAATCACCTGTCAGTGCTTTTAGGATAAAAGTAAAAATCCTTAACTGGCTAATAGCACCCTGAACAATGGCCACTAGTGGCTTCCCCTGTTCTATCTCCAGTCACTCTTCCCATCACTAAATTCTAGCCACATCCTTAGTCTTGCTTGGCTTGACCAGCCTAGTTTTCCTCAGGGAACTTTGTCAATGCTGTTGTTGTTGCTGTTTGTTCGTTTGAACCAAGAATGGTTTTTCTTCCTTGTCCCTTCACTTGGCCAACTCACTCATCTTTCAGGTGATAGTTTAAATGTCAATTCTTTAAAACACTAGTCAGAATTGTAATTATACTGATGTGTGATCAATATCTGTCTCCCTAACTAGACCGTGATCTTTCTGACAGAAAGGACTGTTTCTTCACTGTTGTATCTCCATGCTTAATAGAGTGCCCAGCAGAGACTAAGTACTCAATAAATATTTGTTGAATAAATAAACAGGTTTTACTTTTAAAAACACAGTATTTACTTTTAGAATAGAAGTATATGCAGTAACATAGTTCATTGAAAAGTTACTGTTTTCCTCACTGTCGCTACTGCCATAGGTTTTAATTGGTGAATTCGTTGTTATTTTGCTGAATAAAAGTGTTTTTCAGAAACTGATTGGAAGGATTTTAACTTTTCTGTAGTTGGAGGTCTCACTTGCAAATTTTCAAATTGACCAGTCAATTTGCAGAACAAGTTTCCCTGCATTATACATATAGTAATCATCACCATCTTTATAAAAATAAAGTTTATTAGAATTAAATGTAATTTATCAGATTTATTTAATTTAGTTATTATCAATATATTGCTAATTATAATGATGTAATTTAACAAATTAGATTTAAATTTATTAGGATTCCACATCAAATTCATACTAAAGTGTGTGTATACATAATATTTTTATGACACATGTATTTTATATATCCTACTTCTCTAACTTCTTTAAACTGTTATAGTTTATAGTTATGAATGAACAATTGTGGTTAATTAAACACTGTGTTTTTGGTGAATTTTATCTGAAAAAAAATTAATTTTCAATGAAATGTTTCTTTTATTGAATGAAATAGAATCTTCAAAATCAATTTGTTGATTTTTATAATACTCTTTGATGTACTTGGGGATAAAGATTACTGTGAAAGTGTCAGAGCCTTGTTATTGCCTGAGCAATAGCAACTTCTTCAATATGCAAAGTTTAAAACAAAGGTCTCTCTTCCCCTGAACAACTAGTCAGACAGGAGCAACTAATTAAAATTAAGTCTGATTTTAAAATCATATTTTAAAATGTGATTTCCTGTCAATCTGGCCATTTCTGAAAGCTTGAAAATTTCACTTGAAAATGTAAAGAAAAAAGACAAAACAAAAAGAAACCCTTGTCCAAAGTTTGGCATTTTATGCTGAAGCACCTTGTGGTAAAAAGCAGGGTTTTTGCATCTGTAGGTGTAAACTTTGGAAGGGGTTTCAAAATAACCTCAGGTAGACAGACGGGTGTCACATGTCATAAATCATAACTTCTGTAAACACAAGGCTTATCCTTTTCTGCTAAACCTGTGTCTGTTCAGGAAGCAGCATATCTGATTGATGTCTGATGAAAATAGCTCATGTAAAAAATCTTTTTCCTCTAAAACTACACTTAGAGAAAGAATTAAATCATATGAATTATCTGTAAAATGATGTGCTAACAAGCAACTCTGGAGATTTAGAAGACCTGAGCTCTCCCAAATAGCAGACGAAAGCCCTCTCAAGACTCCCTGTGACCTGCACTACACACTTTAAGAACTAAGTCACTGCAAGTATTTAGGTGTAAAACAGAAATAATTAAAGGCATCACTAAACATATAGTTGATTTGAATTTTTCCCTTAATGGCTGTAAAAGGAAAATGTCCCTCTTCCTTTTGACTTTCCCAGATTCTCTTCTCAAATCAAGTTCAAACTCTCTCTGTAGCTTGATAAAGACATCTGTTTAACAAATATTTACAAAGCACCTCTTATATGCTACACATTATTCTGTGTAATGAGGACACGATGGTGCTCAGAAACAGACACAGTCCTTGCTTTCCCAGTACATACAGTCCATTAGGGAGGGGGAAATTTATTAAAACAACAGAAAAACAAACAAAAACTATCACATCAACTTTATTGGTGGTAAGAGAAATTCGGGTCCTGATCAATGTGTTTTATTTGTAATTTTGCATAAATTATGCAAACTGAATCCCAATTTTCCCTAAACCAGGAATAATAATGCTGTTAGTAGACACACCCACGCATGAGGGTACTATTCAGATGTAAGGTCCAGAGTTGTTCATAACAACTTGGCAGCAGCCTTGAGTACAGACATGTCCTGAGAAACACAAGAGCTGCTGTCACACCAGAAATATTGGGTACAGAAAATGACTAATCGTCACAGTCACCCTAACTACACTAGCTGCTTTAAGTTGTCAAAAGGACAAATTCCAAGTCCTCAGGAGGGCACAGGAACTGTTCGCCTCCTTCCCATGCCTAGCAGGTTGTTAGTTTATTTCTGTGTTTTTGTTTAACAGAAAGCAATGCAGTCAAATCAAAGCAAAAGTCACCCTCCATTTTCTTTGATGCCCACAACAGGAGACCTTTTTTTACTGTGGCATGGAAGAAAACACTTAAAATCCATTTTCAATTAAAATAAGATCATATAAACTCCCCCCCAAAAATGGTATTTAGAGTTCATAAAATGTCCTGTGTTCTCAGACTCATCATTTGCTCCCAGCCATGTTTCAGAAAAAAACATAAACCCTGCCAGGAGACAGATGGCGAGCTCCGTCAGCCCTCCAATGAGGCCTCCTGCAGCGCAGAGACTATCCTGTCTGCTAATTTTCTAAGGGAGCAAAGGCATTAAAAAAGCTTTGCAAATTCTAAACAAAGAGAACCTTCAGTACATTAAGATTTAGATTGCCAGGAAGCAGACAATGGTTTTTCTTTCAAGAGTAGAGTCTTAATAGAATGAACACTTCTGTGTGGGATTAAGTGTTCTCACCTCAGTCTCCTTCTCGGTACCAAATAGCCCCTCACTCAGTACAAGTGCTCTGGAACGTGGGTACTCAAAGTTCAGAAGCAATTTACTTTATTCAGACCATACAGTTTCTATCTGTTGGCACCTGCCCTTTCCTTTTCCTCTTTGGAAAGATTTCCATTTGCTAAGAAAGAACTTCTGCTAAGCTTGTGCTGAAAGGAAATTGTACATTTTCTCAAGGACTCTCTAGGTTTGTGCCTTGGCTTCCAATGGTTCCTGACTTGGGGGTCCTGGACCTAAGGACATCAGAAGAACTAATGTCGAAAGCCATGACAGAAATCGGTCGCCCGTAAACTGTGGTCACACAAATGAACTAGAATGCCACTTTACTGTAGGTAGAATCATTCTATCAATTCAGTTTTAGTACTGACTACTTCTTGCTTATTGAAGTTCAGTGGAATTCTATATTATATTAATTTTAATAATGGGGTAATAAGTTATTAATCACATACATTTATTAAGAGGAGAAGTGCTCTGTGAGAGAAAATGGTGTAAGAGGTCCCTTGCTAGTGAAATCCTGGGAGCTATTGGTCTTCATCACCTTCATATATTCTCTTGTAGTGTCAACAAATGTTTATCGAGTACCTATCATATGGCAGTTGTTGGGGCAGAAACAGGGATGAGTTAGACATGGTTCTTGCCTTAATTATGAGATTAATTCTAGAATTACTTGAACTGCTACAAATAAAAATTGTTTAGTTGCTCTGAATAGCTTTGCCTGGAATCGTTGGAAAATGGAGATGTCCACAAATTCTATTTTGGCTCACAAAATTGCTGCTGGCTTCTTTCTTGGCACATGCTCTGATTCCAGTGGAAATAGTCCATGACTCTTATAAATTCATGAGACTAAATAAAAACTACTCTCCAAGGACTCATAAGTTAAGTGAGTATTTATCAAGTTTTAATGGACTGCCTACAGTCAATACAGGGGCAGTTGAAAGAGCTTTAGAATCAGAACCTTATTTGAGTGACCTTAGGAAGGTACTTAACCTCCTTGTTGCTCATTTTCCTCACTGAAATGAGATAATAATGGTAGAAATTTCATAGTATATTCATAAGAATAAAATCAATACAATATAGATAGGTGGCATAACAGAGGTTAAGAATGAGAACTTCGGGGCAGAATGAATTCAAATCCTGGCACTACCAGTTTTAGGTTACTTTAAGGCAAGTGACTGAAAAAATTACTCTAGGTATAGATGTGCAGGGACTACTGTGATGAACTTCTCAGATCCCCCTTCCAGATTGAGGGTGCTCATTCTCCTAGTTGCCAGGAGCATTGTTGGCTGTCAGCTCTCAGCTGAGTTTCTGTCCAAGAATTGCCTTCAGCCAAAGAGAGTCACCTAATTCACACACTCTCTTGGAGGACAGTCTGTACCCAATGGCTGATCTTTGGTGAGGAGTATATAATGCCACTTGCTTCAACTCTGAAAGTTCATCCAGCTCCTGTAGCCTTTGTTGTGACTGAAGCATTTGTCTGACTGCCTCACAGCCCTACGTCTCCCCCTACCCAATCCTGTTGTCTTCACTCTCCCACAGGCATTGATCCCAAGAGGACTCGGAATAAAAACTTCTGCACACAAATCTTAGCATCTCAGAGTCCGTTTCCTGGGAAGCTCACCCTACAAGTCTCTGATTGAGAAGGTAGAAATTTGTGTGATCATTATATTCTCCTTCACCCCCAGTGGGAATCATGAGTGGCCTTTGGCAAATTTAATGAGATAGAGAGATTAAAACCATATTTTCATTTGAAAATGCAAAATGCAAACAGGGTAGGTTGTAGGCTGATTTGAGGGGGGTTTTATTGGTGGAAGGGAAGGTCACTTGAGAAAAACTGCACTTATGCTTAGCGTTATGCACGGTGCAGATTCATGTGGGGACCTCTACTTCCTCTGGGAAAGCAAAAAGGCCACCAAAACCAGACTACTTGGACAGTGACCACAAAGTCTCACTTCAGTTTTCTTACTTCTGTTTTGAATAATAATGTATCAGGGGCTCAGAAAATATTACTTTTAAAGAAAACATTCGTCATGGTCTCTCTAATGGAAACTTTTCCAGTCCAAACTGCCCAGCAGAAGCTGGGGGTATTTATCATCATAGCCTTTTGTGTATCGTACTTTGTACAATTCCATGTCCCTGACACTTTTTTTTTTTTCAAAGATGAGTGTCATTGTAGTATCCAAATTAAATGTTCAATTTTTTTTTTAAAAAACCCAAATACAGAAATTTCACATTCCTGAGAGAAAATTCTAACAGGCAGAATGAACACAAACAGAATTTGATTCGATCATAATATCACAGGTGCTACTGCGTTTGTGTGCCTGTGGGCCAATGTAATCATGCATAATTCTCAGGGGTAATTTCTTTGGCCTTTTCCCCTTTAATCAGTGACTGCAGATGCAAAGGGTAGAGGAATATGTCATCTGTTCTGTAAGAGAATAATATTCATTATGCTGTTAATTCTATAATTTCCTCCTGACAGTGGTCTTACACAGTAAGAGTCTTTTAATAGCCCTGAAAGAGTGCAAAATTTTAAGTCAATTAGTCTGAGAAGAGTGTTTTTCATCGTCCATTGCTTATATTTTGGAGAAATCATGCTACCTGATATTTTTTAAATTGTCTACTTTAGCATTCTTTGAAACATGGAAAATTCCTAGGAACTTAATAATGTATAATAAATATTGCTGAACCATATAGGTGTCATATATGTGTCTTATTAGTCAATACATCCTCCCTCTTCCTTGTTTATTTCCTCCTTGCCACCTTTACAAAATTGTCACAGGATATCAAGTTTGAAAATGCCCTTAAGATGTTTGTAAACCGTGACCATGGTCTCTAAAAAAATATTTCCTAAATCAAGTTCCATGAGACAATGCTTCATGAGACATTGAAAGATATTTCTAAGACAAATAAACATTCTTTTGGTGAACTACATTTAGGTAATGTTGAAATCTCTTTGATGTTCACAGTACGCATAATAGCATATCAAGCATATTACCATATTAAAGACATGATGTTATTGAAATAAGTTAAGCATTTATTCTCGTTTTCAAACTGATGTTTTCTAAATTTATCTGATCTAAGAACATTCCTACTACCACCAGCATGCGTGAGCGCACGGACATACACACACACAACTTTAAATTTCTTCCTACAAACTACCAGTGGACAGCTAGTGGACTTAAAGTTCTACAGAACACTGTTCTGGAATTATTGCTGAACAGCATGCTTTTCAAGGGCTCAACTCTGCTATATATTACAGGGACTTGAAATTCTTACAGACTCCTGAGTCAGACCCTCTCACCTCTCATCTTGGAACTGCCCCCACTGTTAGAAGGTTCTTTCTGATCGCCCTCTAGTCCCGAGGTTCATCCAGAACAAGTCTATTTCTCTTCAACATGACAGTTCTTTAAATATTTTAAAACAACTGGAAGTCTACTACCCCACCATCTGTATTGCTCCTTCTCCATCTAAAACATCCTATTTTCTTAGGTAATTCAGTTTTGTTTTTGTCATTCTCTTCTGAACACCCTATTTTGTTTATACTTCCTGAAAAAGAAGTACCTGGGAAATCATGCAATTTTCTAACTAGAGTGTAACAGAGTACCTCCACCTTCATTCTGGGTACTATTGTTCTCTTATTATGCTCAAAGATTATTTTGACTATTTCTCTATTAATGCCTCAAAGTAAGTCCATCATCACTTTTTCTCTAAATTCTTTAACAGCTTATTCTGAAGGAAGCAGGAAGGTATTAGGCAGAACCAGTGTAGGGAAAGCAACTCTACTTCTAGAAAAGTCAACACAGACTTGCTACCTTACACATACTTTTCTTTCTTTATCTCAGGGAATCTTCTCTCTGTCACCAAAGAAGATATAAAGAGTGCAGGAGCTGAGATCCCACCAGAACTACAGAAAAGCCCTTGAGAATAGTCTGAGGCTGGATAGTGGCTGGAAACTAAAAAAGTGGGAGCAGATGAGAAATACGAAAGTTTTGATCCTCTAGGAGGTAGCTCCAGCTGGCTATAGCAATGGTATTGGGGATATTAGCCATCCAGGTAAGTTTCCTCTGGGTTGTTTAAGAGTTAAGATGTCAAAATCAGAAAAATTTGTACAGATACAGAGCAATTTTTAAGTATTATAATTTTTTCAATATTTGAAATTGGATATGCATGTGAATAGTTGTCCACGTGAATTATCCATCTGCCTGCCTGAGTCTGCACTGAGTGAATACAGAAGCAGTGTTTGGCAATACTGCTGCCCTTCCTCAGGGCTGGTGCTCACTCTAGCTTTAATTAAGTCATTAATTAACTAGTTATTGATTCTAAGAGTAATTGAACATAGAATGTGCTATATGAAAGAGGAGCATTATTAGCAACTACGTCTGGTTGTATTTTAGAGAAGCATGTAAAAGTTCAGTCCTAAAATACCCCTTGCTACACTATTTTCTTAATTAAAATCTCCCTTTACATTAATCTGTAAGGCTCTAAAAATGCCCTCCAAAACAGGTGAAATAAAATGCTTCCTCATGACATATCAGACCAGAGTTATCCCAGGGTGGATCTGTAGGGATATATGGATAAGTCTTTAAATATTTTTATAATATCAATTCGGTCTGGAATCAAAGGAAAGACACTGGCATAGAAAGGAGGTTGTGTGTGTGTGTGTGTGTGTGTGTGTGTGTGTGTGTGTGTTCTGGAATCTCAATTAACTTCTACAGTTCTATAGTGACATCTACAATTGTATTAACTGTATGTTTTAAAATAGATGCTGCTCTCCTGGGTCCTTCCACCAGCAGTACCTTTGTGAAATAATAAAGAAGCAGTTTCATTCAGGGAATGAAGGGACTAGCATGTACCACAATCTGCCTTAAATGACTGCACTTGCCTACAACTGAATTTTAAACTTGATTGCACACAGTGTCCCAGAAAACAGATAGCATGATACTGTGAAAGTAAACAACTAATATGCTTAAATAACAAAATTACCCTAGAGGTAACAAAATATGTTTTACATGTAATTGATAAAATACATTAATTAAACAACAGTTGTAAAATAACATGAACGCCAGGGGTTCTCAGTTTCTCTGCTCTTGAGTAGAAGTATAGAAATCTCCTCTATTCTTCACCATGGTGGGCTGAAATTTTTTTTAAAAAACAACTCAAGTTTAAATTTGAAAGAGAACCCACGAAGGGAAGTGGCTGGTGAATCAGACAGTAGCACTAGTGTGAGCACTGCCGGCTGCCCAACAGCTCCACCTGCTCCGCTCCCAGGGGAGGCTAAGAATCTTCTCCCAAGGTGGTAAAGTCTCTCTGACAGGGACCTGTTTCAGAGGGACGATGCTATTTTCAAGTGAAAGACTTAATGTATTCTTTTCAACTAAAAGTTGAAATCAGCAGGAAGGAACTTAAAGAATGTTCCTGCTAATTTTATTAGGAACTCATGTCCCACTGGAAGTCATTAAGTAGAAATCATTAGAAAATATCTTCAAATGTGTGGCTTTCTTAGCTATTAATATTAGAAGGTGTTTTATAACAGGTCTTATTCTTGGTATTCAGTTTAATTTTAAGGGGTAAAAAGGGTTTGACATTAAACAAACAAACAAAAACCTAGATAATATCCTACTGAAATGACGTATTTTAAATAAAGGTAAAAGGTGTTGCTGCTAAAATTCTTGTTTTGAATGCTGCTTATTACTCTTTCTGCTGACAAACGAAGAAGGTTCATAATGCTGATTGACTTTTCTTAGTTATATTATGATACCTAGTAGAATTGAGTGGACAAAAAAATCAATAAGATTGACTTGAGAATTGTGAAATCTTGAGTCTAAACCTGGCTCTACTACTCACAGGCTATCCGTGGAGGACAATAACATCAACATTAATTGCTACATTAATGTCCAAATGAACAGCTTTTTTCCTGACTATAAAAAATTCATTCTTAAAACCAGTACTGTGACCCCACTTGAACTATGCCTGAAAGTCACTGACTCTCTCTGTGCAATGTGTAGGATGAGAATACATCACTCACTCTCAGAGGGTATTAGAAAGCTCAGATACAATTATGACTGTGAAACTCTTGAAAATTGCAAAGTGCCTTACAAATTTAAGTTATTCTAATTAGATGAATTATTTGAAAATATTAAACCAGAAATCCTCCTGGCCCTCAGCTGAACTTTTCACTTGTAAATGAGTTGAATTGCCATTAGATTTTCAATGTTTGTTCACACAATCTGCCTTGGCTCTTACCTTATTAGAGGCTATAAAGAATGATGGGGAAATAGTCAAGATCGTGGTAGAAAAGACAGTTTCTATCACTCCACTTTTTTTTCATCATTAGTTAGAATATCCCTCATATTGATAATCTCAAGAAACTTGAATCTAAAGTGAGGTTGAGGTTCAAATGAAGACTCATGGACATGAACAGTGAATTAGTGGTTACCAGAGGGAAAATGGGGAGGGGGCAGGTAGATTAGGGTAAATAGGGTCAAATATTTGGTGACAGAAGGAAATTTAACTTTGGGTGGCGAACACACAATGCAATGTACATGTGATGTATTGTTGAACTGTACACTTGAAACTTATTTGATTTTATTAACCAGTGGCACCTCAATTACTTAATTTAAAAAAAGAATAAAATGAGGTTGAAGTCATTTAGTTACTATGTACCTATAGGTTATAAACAGATTCCAGCATGCTGCTTTTGTACCAAACAACTCAAATGGGTTGCAAAAGAGCCAATTCTTAGCCCGGTGTTCTGGCTCAAGATGTGAGGGTATAGCCCTCTCTCAGCTGGAGTTTCACCATCCACAAGAAGGCTTTGTTCTATTTGTTGTAATAAATGAGACTTGATTATGGGGCTGAGGTCTGGTGGACTTGTGTGCTCTCAAGAATAAATCTGGGTAGCCAGAAAAGGATCCGCCACTTTTGGAAATGAGCACAGCAACATGCAGGGCAGTCTACATATCCTCTAATGAACCAAACCACGGTAACATCAGCTCAGGCAGAGCATCCTGCTCTGGGATCCTTCTGTCTAGTGATGCCATAGCTTTCATTTGATCCTATTAAACCAAATGCCATTGCATGTCAGGCACTGTTCTAGATAACTGAGGTATTGTTCTGGGTGTTGAAGAGAGAGCTCAGAGGAATGAGCAAAAACGAAACCTTAAAGTTTCTAGTTTAAAACAGAAAACTTGATACTATATTCAGAAAATGTCCCTAGTTTCATCATCTGTGCAGCAGTTAGATGTTACTCATTCTGTCCACCAAATTCTTTAACAATGGTACAGAAAGTTTGGGCCGCAAAGAGCCTGAGTCAAAAGGCAGTGTGATAATTGAGATGAAGGTTCACAAACTATGCCTTATTGAACATAAAAAATAAGATGTCCAGAATGCTTTGTAAATTTAACATGGATATTTTATTATTAGCATGACCATCTCATTCTCTACTTTGATTTAATATATCAATAGTCAAAAGCAACTGTTATAAGAAAAATTTCAAAATAGAAGCAAAACTCTCAATTGTGGCATAAATATAAATGTAAATCAATAAAAAAGAAGCTGATTGATTCCAAAATTCAAATGCATAAGATATTATAATGTATTTAGTTATTTCAATAAGCTAAAAACCCTTACTTTAGATATAGAAAAACATAAATATTCCATCTTTAAAAAAAAATTTTATCTAAGAAGAATAGTTTCTGGACAAAAGTAAAAATAATGATGGATGGCTAGATGGGTCCTAGAAGTCTGAATATTCTCAAAATTGAAAAACCAGCAGTTTAAAAAATCTATACCTACCTGAATATGAGTATGGAGTAAGGATAGATTTTCTTTCCATCAGAAGCATGTAAAAGTTTGATGACAATGGACTCATCACCATCGACACGCTTGTGCTGTCAAAGCCACTCCAACTTCACACGAGTCATAGGATCCTCAGAGCTCTACCTTTCCTGCCCTGGATCCTTACCCATTTACTGAACTTCTAAGGTTTGGGTGTGTGGAGACCACTTTGGACAACACAATGATATACGGCAATTAGACTAAAGATATTCAGAGCATGTTTTTTCCTTCAAATGGAAGGACTATCCTTTCTTATGAAACCTGAACATTTATGTTTGCTTGAAATCTAGTCATTTTGGTTCAAAATCTTTTATATAAACAGAAAAAAATTCAAAGCCAAAACAAAACATCTCCAAGTATCCAAAATGACTATTTTTAAAATGAATTGCTTTTAGGCAAAAGCAAAATTAACTTTGTTTATATGCAATGTAAATGCCTTCCTTTTGGCTAAAATAATGGTCGATTCAGTTCTAATGTCAAATTTTCTCATCTCAATTATACAATCACAAAAATCACAAAATTCAGTGTGTATCTACATCCTCAGCATTGGAATTAAATAATTTAAAATCATAACACATGTCTAGACTGAGAATATTTTTAGTCACAATGAAAATCCAATATGCTTGAACCTGGAGAAAATAAAGAATGACATCAGCTAATAGTGAGTTCTGACATTTTTCTAATCGTAATGAAAATGTTTTTCAATGTCAAGCTGCAGTCATACTGAAACATTTTTCCCTAAAGCCCAACAATGTATTTGCTATACACAAAGCAAACATTTTCATGAGTTGTGTTATTTACTTGCTTAAAATGAATTGGATGACTCGTGTGTTTGAAAAGAGAATTTCTTTACACCTCAGGCATCTATTTCAATTTCAGGTAAATAACAAAAAACTGTATTGCTTTTTTTACCATCTCATGTTTGCTCTAAGTTTTAAATGACATCTATGGTTCTCCATTTGCCATAAAACATTATCTCTAACCAAAAAAATAATCTTTCTAAATTGATGTTCTGAATTAATGGGCATGTTTAAAAGGCATGATTTCAGTTGGACTTCTAAACTATGAATAATAAATCTGTTATAAAGGGCAAGCATTAAGCCTGCATTTAGAATCATCTCCATGAGCACAGGATAGAAGAAGGCAAAAACGTAGTCTGTCCAATAGCTTATTAACATATTTGACCAAAAGAATAAGTGTTAAGCCAACCATCCAGAAATGCAACTTATTTTTGGGAAAAGTATATACTCAAAGATAAGGTTTCAGATTTCTTTTTTTATAGCAAAATGAAAATATGAACTCTAAATGATCAAATCATCAATTGAAGAAATATTTGAATCTGAAATGAAAGACATAATTCCATTTTGCTACCTATAGAAATAGTTATTTTGTTATGTTTTATACTCAGCATAGATTCCATTAATTTTCTCTTACAACTTAATTTTAATTAATTAGTTTAAGTAGGAATTATTTTAGATGAGAAATATATAAATACAACTGATGCTTGTGGGTCACATCAATTAATAGCAGACCAATTACGCAAAAGAAATTACCACTGATTACTAAAAGTTAAAGTTCCTAAGTACTTGTTGGAAAAATTTCAGCTCAAACCTGCAACCCATGTTGGATATCATATAGGAAAAGCCTCCTGATTCATGCAGAGTAAGCCACACTTTAAATATCACGATTCTCTTTTACATTATATGGTTAAGAATTATATTTGTGTTGCATTAAACTAATATATTTGTTAATTCATTAATTCAATCAATTCAATACATATGTATTGCCTACCTACTATAGGCTCTAGGCACTGAGAAGTCAATGATGAATAAAATCAGTTCAGTCCCTTCTCTCACATAGTTCACAATTTAATGGTGTGTGTGCGCACATGCACATGCAGGAATTAATAAGGTAATCACAGAAATAAGAGTGCAATTACATACTGTGATGCAAGATATGAAAGAAAGTTAAATGGTTCCACAAGAGCATATAACAGGGTGACTTGGACCCAGTCAGGGTAGTCAGGATACTGATGGTGGGTGTTTTCTTTTTAGAAGTCCAAATAGTAATCAATGAAGTAAGTCAACATTAGATTTGTCTCAAAATAAAATTATCTCTGCAGACATGGGTTTTCTTTGAGATTTTTCAAATTATGTCTTTGCTAATTTTAATCAGGCAAGACAAAAGAACTCGAGAGCAAGAATGGAGTTTGGACACCATGTAGTCCAACACTGTTACCAGATAGATGTGGAAGCTGAGCACAAGAAAGGTGCGTGTCCACCCCTGCACTGTTTTCACTCAGTGGCAGAGATAAAATTGTAACCTCATTATGCTAAAATCTTGTCCAAAGGGCATGCCTTTCATCCATACCACTCTGAGTCTGATTTATCTAAGTTATCGGTTCTGATGCATTAAGGCAATAACTACAATTGCAATGTGGTAAAAGAGTCTATAGAATGAGAATATTCGTGAAGTAACTATTGTTTTTTGAACACAACCTGTCATTCAGCTCGAGCCACTAGTGAAAACAAAAGCTATTCATACATCTAAATATCTTGGTAAATTTCCAATTACTTAGCATGTTTAATTTTCCATTATTTTCTCTAAATTGTGTATGTGTATACTAGCTTTTATAGGTTTTGACTCTTGTTTAAATCAAAATCAACATTAACTCATGGCCAACGTCATATTTAATTTTTGCTCTATACTTATTTGACTTTATCCAAATGGAATATTTTTAATAACTATTTTTAGAGAAGTTTTAAGTTTACATAAAAATTACACAGAAAGTACAGAGTTCTCATATAAAACTCCTTTCCTACCCCTCCACATATAGTGTCTCCTGTTATTAATATCTTGCATGAGTGTAGTACATATGTTTCAATCAATGAACCAATAGTGATACATCATTATTAACTAAAGTACATAGTTTACATTAGGATTCATTCTTAGTGTTTACAATTATATGTGTTTTGAACAACGCATAATGTCCTGAATCCACCATTACAGTGCTTTGTGCTCTAATTATTCAATCCACCCTCCTTTCTTCTAAACCTTTGGCAACTACTGATCTTTTACTACCCCTAGAGTTTTTTTGTGTGTGGATGTGTTAAAATATATATAACATAACAGTAACAATTTTAACATTTTAAGTGTGTAGTTCAGTGGACTGTTTAGTACATTCACGTTGTGCAATCATGCTACTATCCAACCGTCTCCATAGTTTTGCCTTTCCCAGAATGTCATATTGTTAGAATTATACAATATGTAACCTTTCAGACTGGCTTCTTTCACTTACCAGTACCCACTTAAGTTTCCTTCATACCTTTAATATGACTCATTTCTTTTTACCACTAAATAATATTCTCTTGTATAGATGTATCTATGTGTTTATCCATTCACTTATTGAAGGACATTTTGATTGCTGCTGAGTTTTGGCATTTATGAATAAAGAGGCTGGAAACATTCAAGCACAGATTTTTGTGTGAATATAAGTTTTCAACTCATTTTGATAAATATCAAGGAGTGAGATTGATGGGTTATATATCAAGATTAGATTGAGCTTTATAAGAAACTTGCCAAGCTGTCTTTTAAAATAGCTGTTCCATTTTGCATTCCCACCAGGAAAGAATGAGAGTTCCTGTTGCTCCATATTTTGGTGGTGTCATTGTTTTGGATTTTGGCCATTTAGATACATGGTGGTATCTCATTGTTTTATTAAAAGGATATTTTAGAACTTTACAAATTAAAATACTGAAGAGATGCCTCAGCAAAGAAAAAAAATGCTTCACCTATTAAAATTCTCTCTGGTCTACTCTTAACAAATCTTGTCACCCAGTAAAGTTGGTTGGCTCTGGGTATTTATTAGATCTGTCTCACAGGTCTTTACTTTTTCACTCCAAAGTAAAACTCTTACAGCATCTTGTTCATACTTGTATTACTTGTGTATCACACTACATTGAAACAATTTATTGCTCTGCCAGTCTTTCTCACTATACTTAAGAGGGCCTAAAAGCAGGAAGCTTGATGTACCTGGATCAGCATCCCTGTGCTGAACATTGAGTCTATATGTGTCTGTGATCAGGTGATCAGCCTAGAATCACTACTGATTATGACAGACATTAGTGGAGGACATGTGAGACCAACTCAAACTCATCCTGGCCTTCAGCTTCACTCTCTTCTGTAACAATTTTGCCCTGAGTTGCAGTTGTCCAGGCTTCGCCTGTTCTAATACCAGATCAAGCCAAGGTTCTATCACTTAAAGAATTACCAAGTAAGGGCAAGGAAGGAAAGACTGAGAAAGAGAAAAACAGAATAGTCTCCAAATGAGTAAGTAGTCCATACAAAAATGAAAGTAGTTGGCGTCTTCACTCTTCGTTTCGCAATCTCTCCTGGTAGTCAGGACACCAGCCTCTCTGTCACGGTCATCACTCCTTCAGGGATGGCGGGCGATCAAGCCAATTGCATTCAGTGTTTCTTTAAAGCACTAAGTAAAATTGATTCAGTGGAGGTTTTTTAGAAACGTTCTCCAGCAGCTTTGTTGGGTATTTGGAGGAACAAACACTTTCCCCAAATGATTATTTATAAACACTTTATGCGATTCTCTATTGTAAAATGTTTCTCATTTTGTGAGGTAAGACAATAGTTTTAGGGAAGCAGCTATTTGGGGTGCTATTTTTAAAACAAAAGCACAACAATTTGTGTGACATGATCAAATCAGTGTACCAAATGGACCCCAATGTACCACCATCATCTTAAATACAGGTAGGAAGATGAAAAGAAGTATAACTGAGAAATCCTGTCAGGAACTCATCTTTTGTATTTTTATATCTGATGTCACAGAATAGGAATGGGATTTTTAGCTGATTGAGAAATCAGGGGGAAAAAAATCTAGCCATTCCTGGTATTCTTTTGAGATATCAATATCTACTATTCTATTTTGACTAATTAATTCACAAGACGAAGAGGCTTTTGGAAATATAATGACAAAAGGTCTTCCAGCTTTGAAACCGATTTTCCCCCCAGAAATGCCATATTTTTCATATAAAATGACAACTTACAGATAGAGCAAATTACTGTGGTTTTGGTTTTGTTTTGTTTTAGATCTCAAGAGTATGGGGCAGGAGAGATGCTGAATACATTAGGTGTTTGGCTGTCTCTGAAGTGCGGGCCCACTGAGTAAAAAGGCATCTGGAGAAATCAAGACCTGCAGTTGCCCCCACGTGCTTGGCAAAGAAGAAGAGAGGCTTTCAAACTGTCTGAGAATGAGAACAAGCCACCACTTTCAAAGAAAGTGTAGAAATACTGAACTCTGGAAAGTCTGCCAAGCATAGTGAAAAGTGGCAGAGTTTAACAAGGTCAAATAATAATCCCACATCTCAGTACTTGCTCTAATTATCCAGTAACTAGATAAAAATATATATAATTCAAAATCCCTAGGTGATTTGCTAATCTTTCCTAAGATTTATTAACAATACCCACCAACAGATAATGACAGTGTGAAAATATTAGAAAGATTCTAGATACCTACATGTTACCCGAACACTGTTCTCATGTTTGTTCTTTTGTTTCCAAATCAAGATTTATTTTTTAAAGGAACAGCTGGGCTCATTAGAGGCTGTTAAGATACTAAACATGAAGTTAGGAACAAAGGAGCAATTGGAAGTTCAAAGTGCTACTTCTGGAAGAAAAAATGTCATTTTGATAATCAAACAGCTCCTAAGACAGGCTGTCATACTTGGGGAAATAATTTCTCACAAATTCTGAGATGTCAAGTACTCCTGTTGGGAAAAGTGTATGGAGTTCTTTAACCTTCTGTTATACTAAATTCTGCCACAGAATGTGTTAAAGATATTATCTCTGAGGAATCAACATTCCTTTAGACTGCAGTGACTGGAGCACATCCTGCTTCGTGGTGGGGGGTGTAGCCTTAAAAGTGAGGGTTTGTCAAATCATCTCACACTTTCCCTACGTAAAATGGTCCAAGGATTTAAAGCAGTGGTTTTTGTACTCTGGAGATTTAAATGATACTCTAAAATGCTAGAAGTTTATTTGTTGCACTCCTGAGGAGATTAAAACACTCAAAAAGCACTTAGCAAGTGAGTAATTATTATACACTACCACATTTATCACAGTGTCTATAAATCACCTTACAGTTATAGAGCACTCGTCCTTTGTTGTCCTTTAGCACTGTGCTTGCTCTATTTACTGCCCTGCCTATACCTGTAAACATCTAGGTAGCCATAAACATCTAGTCAAAGTTCTGGAATGTTCTCGCAAACACACAGGTGTTACGTTTTTCTTAGCGTTCTGCACCATGTTGCTGCAGAAAACTCTACCCTGTGTTGCCTAATCTGCTCAGGTGAACTAACATTCCTCGAGAAGACTCCACAATGGTCAAAGTTAAGGAAGACCATGTTCATACTTTACATGCTAGAAGTTTCCGCCGTCCCACTCTGTCACAAGATACCATAATCTGAACACAGCTACCATTTCCTCAAGTTTTTAAGTAGTTCCACAAAGTACATTTTTAATTTCAAGGTACCAAGGAGCTGGGAAAGCCAAATCATTCTTCTCTTTAGTTGAATACCTGCCGTCTTTTCTTCTTCATGTAGTAAACATCAGGGGTGGCCTGCTTCTTTATTTTCACAACAAAGTCTAAATAAATTCTGCACATTGATCAAAATTTGACAGCTCTGTATGCAGTTCTGCAACATGCTGGTTGAGTAACCTTGCTTAAAAATACTCAACGTCTCTTCCACAGGGAAAATCTTAGACATAAACTGGGCTCAAAACATCCTAAACCTGATTTAGGTTCTCTCCCTTCCCCCTCCTCCCTTGTAAGAACCCAATTCTCTCATTCTTTTAGTTTCCCCTCTGTTTACTCTTTGAAAATGAAGGAGTTGTGTTTAATTTCAGCCAAATCTACGGCAGACTTCATAAGAGACATACTGGGAGAGATCTGCTTGCTACAGTTCTCCCCACCTGACCTCACATCTACCACACTCCTCATTTCTTTTTGAGACTCCCTCTTCACTTGCGTCTTTTCTCCATTTTTTTCCTTTATCTCCACCTGAAGCTTAAGTAGGGGAATTAATCTTAGGATATTAGCTGCTATCTCCATTATGCTGAGGACACTATGAATTTTCATGAGTTTCTATCTTTCATCTATGGCCTTATATGTACATTCTACTAGGAAGACTGTTAAGGCAATGAAGAAATGGGTGCCTGGGTAATACACATTTTATCTTTCTTAAAACATGCTTAAAGGAATACAAGAAGAGAGATCTAAGCATATAACATACACCAGAGAAATCAGAAGCAATCCTGTCTAAAGACAAGATCAAAAAAAGTTTCTTGGGTATTCATTCCAGAAGACTTAGTATGAGAAAAGTCCCACAGAAATCTATAAAGTAGAGAATGATAGACAATATTATTTTTCCCCCAGAAAACTGCCTCTTAAAGTCTGCATTGCACAAACACATCAAAATCTTTTATTTGTTACTTGAATTTGGTGTTAGTGCTTCCTTTTTTTGGTTGTTTTTTGTTGTTGTTGTTTATTTCTGTTTTGGAACTTGGGACTGGTAACTAGTTTTGACAGCTTTATTCCTTTACCAGCACATTGAAACAAAAAACTCTGCAGAGAACTAATTTTTGCTTCTACTGTGGGCAAAATTCACCAAACTGTACTTTTTAACATTGTTTGTGGAAAGGATTGAAAAAACTTTAAATTAGATGATGATATGTTTCATAAACTATCAAAGAAATCCCAAGTTTTCACATCAGATGCCCTTTTTATTTTATTTTATTTTATTTTATTATTTTATTTTATTTTATTGAGGCAAACTTAACACTAACCTTTTGATTGCTTGAATTTTGAAGAAAAAAATATCAGGGTAAATACTCTGATCACTAAGTCCCACTGATATGTACTTACATTGGACCATATATCTTTCCATTTAGCATCCCTTCCAGTTTGTCATTTCAATCTGACTTTATTATTATCACACTAACATCTCTTTTCATTGAGGCATGAGCTACAGGATTGTTTTTCCAGAACCTAGCAGGAGGTCTGAGCACACAGTGGACTTCACTGTATGCAAGGGAGGTGAGGCTCTCACAATGCTCCCTACTTGGGCTTCTTGTAGAACAGAAGCAGGTCAAACATCATTTTAAGGATGAGAGGAGAAATATAGTAGAAAGGAACCACTGGATGCCAGACTGGATTTTAGGTCCAACTCTGCTAAATTTCTCTTTGACTTGTGGCCCTCAGTTTTCATACATTTATAATGAAGTTGCTATAAAGAGAGCAGTTAAGATCTCCAGTTTTCAAATTCCAGGTTTTTGATTTCTGCCAGTAATAATAAATGTTCAATCAATTAAGGAATAAGCAATGTTAATAACTTTACAACTGCCCATTACACTTTAAGGACCAAACAGATCTTAGTCTCAAGATGTTAAGCTGAGTCTCTATTATTTTTCAGTTAAACCATATCACTAAACTTCCGTGCTTCACTCTGCTGCTTTGAAACATGAGAAATATACCATTTTTAAAAGAGAACATTTGAGAAAAGGAGCAAAATAGCTACAATGTTCTGGCATAATAAACATTAAATTTCATGGTGGCTATTACATTTCAGAACTAGGTCCATTTTTTTTTTAACCTAATTTATCTACTGCAACATTAAGTTATATGGGTTTAATGAGGCCAGAAATACCTGCTCCCAAGAATGGCCAGATCTTGAGGATTTTAACCAATGAACTTGGCTGATGATAAAATTAGTCAAAGTATGAACTGTAGCCACAGATTTGCTTTCCTTATGCATATATGTATTTAAAATTCTAAAATAAAGAACCGTGTCTCCTTTATCAATTGTGAGGTTCTGCACTTAAGGGACACACCCTATTGTCTGATCTCCTTTAAACTTTCATCATCTGACCCTCTCCCTTGTGAATTAAGGTTCAAGACCCATTAAAGACCTTCTGCATCTTGAACATGAACACTTTTGCCAATTTTACAACTCCTACAATTTGTATACAGTATTCCTTCAACTCACAAGTGCTTTTCCCCCAGACTCATCTAGCAAATTCTTACTCATTATAATTCTTTCTCTATGAAGTTTTCCTGGAAATATCTGGGTTCATGAGAGCAGAGACAGTATCTTATTTAACTTTAAATGGAAAAATCTATGAAAGGCTGGCAAAAGCAGGCGATCAAGCCCAGTCTTAACTCTCTGCCTATTTTTCTTAATGTTCTATGTTGAAATATGGGTAGCAGTACATTATACAAACCACCTTTCTCTATTCAGAATTTCACAATAGTAAGCCTGAAATTTTTAGATCCAGATGCATCTGAGTCTGTCAAGAAAAAAAACAAACATACACTGGAATAATTCTTGACCTCTAAACTCTTTGTTTAAAGAGTTTAAAATGAGACAAATGTTTTTTTAATAAGTCATTTTTTTTTTGGAGCTGTGAAAAATTTTTAAAGTTTCAGGTAATTTTCTAAAAGAGTTCTACATGAGTGGCTATAGAATATTTGCCAGAGTTGGACCTATCTGAAGGAGAATCCTTTTAGTGAAAAATTTATAAAACAAGAAAACAATTAAGATTTTCTGATATGATGTAAAGACAGTGCACATCATGCTAGGGAATTTTACTGGAGGTGTTGAACAGGCCTCACAACACAGTGAATTCTTGGTTAAATAAGCACAGCATAGCGGAATATTTAGTCAGAACAAATACTTTGAGTACTCAGCTTTTAAAAGAAAAAGCCAGACAAGATAATGAATTCATATCGGGAGTTGTATATGAGTAGGCTTTTCTAGATATAGTCTTAAGTCTATAAGTATGATTGGAATTTTATTCATTCAGTAAATAATTTATTGAGTATCCACTATATGCCAGGCACTGTTCTAGGCACTGGGGAATCAGAAGCAAACAAAAGAGACAAAACAAACAAACAAACAAACAATTTCTTTACCAACAAGCAGGGATTGGGTCTGTCATATACTGGAATGTTATTAATTAAATAGTAATATTACAGATGACTATATATTAATGCATAAAAATATTCACAATATATTGAGAACTGAAAAAAAAACTGTGCCTTTGTGGAGTTTCAACTTTATTGAAGAGGAACATAATAAATAAATCGTTAGGTAAAATATAAAGTTATGGTATACTCTGAAACCAGTCACCAGGTGAGCAGTTGTTCAGAATTCTGCTGCTTCTGCGTTTGTTTAGGTTGGAGACAGGAGCAGAGGGACTGGCAGAGACACTTTTCCTCTGGGCTCCAGCCATACTTTATTTCTGAACTGTGAGTAGTAGTGGCTCTAAATTATCTACTTCCTCACCAGAATTTTCAATTCTCCAGAGAAGGACTCTGTGTCTTTTATTCCTATATCTTCATTACTAGAATTCACACCCCTTCTCCTGGAAATCTCCTTTGGCTTCTGGAACCATACCCTTTGAAGCATTTTGGTCCCGCCTCAGCTTTGCTGCCCAAAACTAAAATACTCCAGAGCTCTAGACCCTTCTATCCAGACTGTGTTATGGTCATCAGGACATGGATGTCCTATAGACCTCTCAAAGTCCACATATTTGAAGCAAACAACCATCTCCCCTCCAACCTGCTCTACGTCCTGTGTTTCTATCCCCAGCAAATGGTATCATGAGGGACCCAAGCTAGAGCCTGTTTTTATTTTGCCTCCTCCAACTTCTTCCCTCTTCTTTCCCTGTAACAAGTCAATTGTCCAATTCCTATAGATTCTACCTCACTGCCATCTTTAGAATATTTGTCCACCTCTCTTCCTTTAATCCCTACTGCCATTACATCAGTTTAGTCGACCATCATAGGTATCTAACTTACTACCACAACCTCATTTGACAACAAACATTTATTGGCTGTCAATTACATACCTAGAACCTGAGCATCAAAGCTGAAGTCTCATCTCCACTGGGGAATTTGATCTGGTGATCCCTCTCAGGACTCCCTGCCTGCAGTAGTGTTGTCCCACTTGAATGCATTCTCGTTAGATAAGTGACTTATCTAAATTCAAATCTGATCACAGAACTTCCTTGCTTAAAACACTTCAAACAGTTCTCAAGAAAATCCTCACATTTCTTAGCATGAAACACAAGGAAGGTCCTTCATAATGTGCACTGTTTTTTTCCCCTTAGACTCTTCTCTTACTCTAATACAAAATGCAATGTTACAGCATAGCGAACCCCTGCTATTTCCCTAATACACCGTATATTTCCTCTCACCTCCAGAAACATGCAATTCAATATATTTAAAGAAAAAACTCCTAACAGAAAATACAGACACACATGAAGTTTCTGATACCCCAACTGTGTCCATGTTTACTCCAAGATGAACTTCACTGTATTACCATCTCTTTCTGCCGCTAACACTGACCTGACAGTAGGCAGCAGTCTACTAAGAGTGTTGAAGCAGGGAGCCTCTTAGATCTATGACAGACAGAAAATACCCTTGGAGATCCAGGTAACACAGCTCCTAAGGCAACATTTGATTATGTGATATAAATGATTCTTCTGTCTTTGGAGACCATATTTTAAAATGCACAGAGCTACCAAGAGCTACCAAGAGCCACACCTGCAGCAACACCCTTCAAACCAGAATGGGGATGATGCACTCTAGAACACTTTCCAGGTTGCATAATTATCTTTCCAGGCAGTAAGGCACTTGTCTGAAATAACATCTTAATCCACATCTATTCCAATCTCCATGCTCCTGCTTCAGCCTAAAGTCCCACCTTATTCTGAATTCTTAATATAGTCATGCAATAGACTATCAATATCCATTTATACTCCTTCCAAATTCTCTGCCTCTCCTGGAGAGAATGTCATTATCAGCTAGAAGACTGTGTCTAGGGATTTTCTATAATTGCTTTGAGACATAGTATACACATTTAAAGGAAATGAGTATCTTTGCATTGTTTTCATTTACCAGATGATGTCTTTCTCCCCGTCCATGCTGCCCTAGTCACAAGAGTGGGCTGCATGTAAGACATGGAGAGTGGGCATGGGGCAGTGTTGGTCGGGCATAAGTTTAGATTGGGACAAGTGAGGATAATATCAGGAGGAGAAATAAATAAATACTGCCCATAACTCAGGGCTCATTCCCCTACACCCCAGTGTATCTTTTTCCTTTGGACGTCAAATGGTTTCCTTTGGCTTCAATTTTTAACTTAAAATGTTTGCAAAACCAAGCCATTTATCTTTACTACCTTATCACTTCCCCCCTCCGCCCCGCAAAACCACAAAAACAAAAACTAAAAACAGAGCATCATGATGTTCTTGAAAAACTTACTATAATGATAGGCATACTATCAAGAGATGGCCTTGTGTTAGTGAGAAGAAAACAAAATGTGACTATGGAAGATTGATCTAGGTAAAATTTAGCAAGTGACTTTGGGCAAGTCATTTCAGGTGGATAAAATGCATCTAAGAGCATGCCATCTGTGGATGTAAGAGCACAGGTATCAGAAACTGTTGAGATTCTATCATTATTGACACACCTCTGGATTACTCCTTTTATTTGTTACATTATCACAAATGTTAAGCTTATTATCATTGAGGTACCAGCAATTCCCAAACTATATCAATCCTTGTTTTTAACAATGAAAATGGCCTCTCATTTTAATTGTTTACATATAACCCAGTTCACAGACTACTATGTCTTAACAAAACTTTTGCTACTAATGTATTCTAAAAATATGTTATGAAGCTTTACTCCCCCCACCCCCACATCTCTTTGCTAATGGGGCCAAAGTGGGAAAAATTCAGTAGGTTTTAGCCATCTGGAGGTTCGCGTGGTGTTATCACAGTACGTGGCAAACAGGGAAGGCTGCATGGGAGTGTGGAAAACTCACATCCCAGGGGCCCACTATTAGCTCCAGAAATTAGCTGCACAATTACCCCAATCACAACAAGTTGTTGCCAAGGGTGACAGAGATCCTAGAAGCAACTTAATGAACCATTTTCAGTTTTACTGTAACGACAATGTGTATGCAGACATGCTTGACCTCACCCTGAAATGGACATATGTTTATTTGCTACAGAATCTGCTGGGTTGGTTGATGTATTAAATAATGGAAATGTGATTAACGACAACAGCATGTCTTTCTCAGAACAGTGCCTTGTCAGTGTTATCCAGCTAGCCCAACCTGTCAACAGATCCCGAAAGGACAGGTGTTTAAAGTGATGGTTAATTGTGGCTAGTCCTTGCTCTTTGCTATAAAACTCAATATAGATGTCAGAAAAATGCTAGAGGTCAAATTTTAGAAAACAATCTTATCAATAAAAATTGTTATTGTCATAAGTTAAGGTGGCACTGGTTAATTATGACTTTGTCAGATATAAATTAATTTCTTAAAACATGTAAAACTTGATTTGTTTGAAATATGTAATTCATTTCTCTTTTATTATTTTCTGTGGTATCTGACTTCCAAAACTACTCAGAAAAATGCTTAATAGCTATTATAAGCCATTTTAGGAAATACAAAACTGAAGAGCTGGTAGTCTTTGTCTTCAAGGAGCTAATGGTATAGTCAACCAATGTTTTTAAAACCTGACCTGACACTCAAGTAACATCAGGATCCAGACCCCCTACAGAATCTCCATAGAGGGGGCTTGAACACGTATAGATTGTAAAGTCCCGCTGGTAATTATAATGCACAGAATCACTGTAACCTATTTAAGCTTAGTTCTAAATGATTACAACAAAATAAAAATAATAATAAACAATAGAAATCTGTAGTATTAGTGTTAGAGAAAAACAAAACCCCAAGGTATCTGTTGCAAGGTGGTCATATAACATCTGGCAAGTAGTGTATAAAATTATGTGTGCCCACATCTATTGAAAAACCCAAATCCTCATAATAAACTCTATTACAATAGGTTCTATTCAAAGTAAACTTAATTAGTTTCAATAATGAAATCTCTTCTTATGAAATGAGGTTCCTGAAGAATGTTTACTGTTTTAACTTAGCAGAGTAACACTGAGTGTCCTTATGAAACTGTTGTTTGTAATAATAATGAAAGTCAACATTTACTGATCACTCACTATGGGCCAAACACTGAGATAAATACCTTGTGTGATTACCACATTTATGCTTCACTATAGCCCTCTAAGATAGGTGTGGTTTTTTTTTATTCTTATTTTACAGAGGAGGAACTGAGGATCTGAGAGTTTAGGGAACTTGCCTAAGATCACACAATGGCAAGTAGCAGAGTCAGGATAATACCAACTGTGTGCCCAGAGTGAATGCCCGGAGCTACTTAAACTGTACTAGAAAAATCAACAAGATGTCTAATGGAATAAACAAGAGGACCTACCTCACTCACTTTTAGGATGGAAACTAAATAAAGGAATAAAAAAAAATGGACAGACTGCTTTGCTACTATCTGCTAGAAGCCACATCTCCAGGCTAGCAGGTAACCTTTAGCTTTACAATTCAGAGTTAAAAAAAATTAACTTGATATAAAATACAGTTAAAATGGATATTTCACTTAATTGACTATTTTAATCCTGAACTAATGATCACAACTGTTATGTACAAACTCTTGAATTGCCAAAGCTCTCACAGATAAAAATTAAAAGCTAGAGTTGGAGGTGACTGCTTTTTGCTCAAGCCGACCAAACAGGACATCACATTTATTTTGAATGTTAGCATGTTAGTACACTGACTAAAGGAGAAAATTCAAAAATTGGATTGCCTTTTCCTTTATCACTGAAGTATTGGGAATTTAAATTATTCTAGATAAGAATCAATAGCAGTTGTTGAATCAATAGCCATTTTCACATGCTAAGGAAAGCTACTCTTCTGGCAGAAGTTGACCTTGTTTTCCATTTAAAATCTCTGAATTTGGAAGTAGATATAAACATTTTCTTGCTTTCATTTTACAGGTATTAGTAAAATATTTTTATAACTCTGCTTTGGGTTAGTTATGAAAAGAATCATATAATTTCAGAACTTAATCATAGACAACTCAAAAAAGGCGGAGTCATGTGTAGGAGGGTAAAAAAGAAACACAGACTCTGAAATCAGACATGTTTGACCCCCAGCTCTGCCGCAGATACTATGTAAGCCTGGGTGAGTTGTTTTACTTTGGTAAGACTCATTTTTTCCATATATAAAATAGAAGTTAAAATATCTGCATCATTTAGTTGTTAGGAAGTCTAAAATAAGAACATATTTTATGTATCTGTTATTAGTCATTCAAAATATATTATTTCTCATTCCAACCTCTTCATTTTACAGTTGAGAATGTTGAGGTCAGAAATCCTCTGAAAGACATACAAATTTAAACCTAGGATTACAAATGTCACTTATATTTTTCCTAATAATGAATTAAGTTAAATAACAAAGGATTTATGAATTAAGTTTTAAACATAGACATTTTACTTCACTTTCTACTACTTGCCATTTTCCTAGGATATAACAACTTTTAGTCAACTAAGGCTACATTATAACCCTGCATAGAGCAGAAAGAAGAAAGTTAGGAGAAAGCACTTTGTTTATGATCATTCTTTAACAATGAACTATCAGTAACAGGTCAGGTCTATCAATAGTTGGTGTTTATGAACACCTACCTGGGCATTTCTTCTTGTTTTGGTAATGAATCAAATGAAACAAATGGGTCGTATTTAGATACCATATGGTTAGATTTCCCTTACAAAACATAATACACGTGCCTTTAGAAAGAGTCAATATTACCATAGAATCAAAGTATTGATGCTAGACGAGGGGACCGAGGCTGGTCAATGTCTTCACTTTGCAAGATCAGGAAACAGAAAGCAGGAAAAATTAAGTGACTTCCTCTAGGTTATGGTTAGTAAAAGGCAGTGCTGGGTTGAGGAACCAGGTCAACATCTGCTTTGGATTTATCCTAGTACTTACACTGTACTGAAAAAAACTGTTTAAAAATATGTCTCTCCTTTAGAAAGTAACCACCTTGAGGACCAGGGACTGTAAGTCCAGGCAGTTAGCAAAGACTCAGTAATATGTTCTGTAAATATTAATTGTTTGACCCAAGTAATACAAATAATAAATATATTTAAAGAAAGACTTTGCTTTCAAGAATCAAGAATCTTATCTTATTCTATGAAGTATGATTTCAAAATAGTAGAATTCTCTTTTTTATATGAACACCCCAAGACTTACAAGCTGAAAGTGAGTTATTTAGAATTGTTACCTGTGGAGATGATTGCTCACTTATCTCATCAATGGTAGGATGACTCAAATCTTTTTATGACCCAACTACTGAAATCGCCTTCAGGGTATGTTCACAAAGCACATAAAAAAAAAATCAATCTCATTATTGGTTCCACTTGGATTTTGACTCCAAACAGCATTCATCAGTTTTGCACACCCACCTTATTTACTAAACTTGGCTCTGAATGAGTGTAGGTTGTTTAAAAACCATTTCACTCTGAAAGGATAAAGATGTACACCCTCTCTCCCTGCACACTAAAACTATTCTAAAATTGCTTCAGCATCACTTGGATGGATAAAGTCCCAAAGTGACTAATCTGAAGGCAGCAGACACTGGAATATATAAATTTTAGCATACATTTTAAATAAACAAACAAAAATCCACATCATATAACTAAATGTTTTATGTTTCCCTAATCCCTGGGCAGTTGGTTTAACAAGTAAAGAAAATGAGCTCCAGTTAAAGTGACGATCACAGGATTTTTTGTGCAGTGGCTATTCTAGGCCTGTGGTTTTCAACCAGGGGGAACCTTTGCTCACACAAACATGCCAAGGTGGTAAATATTTGACAATATTTGGAGATGTTTTTGGCTGTCATGACTCGGGGGTGGGGGGGGGGCGCTACAGGAATTGTACGGTAGAGGTCATCGGTGCTGCTGAACATCCTATAAAGCATGGGATGGCCCCACTGCAGTAAAGAATCATCCTGCCCAAAATGTCAGTTATGCTGAGGCTGAGAAACTAACTTTGTTCTAGACTGAGATTCTGACTCCTGGTCTCTTTAGTAGCCCCACTAATGTCAGAGTAAATATCCTTGTGTCCTCATGTTTCCATAAGTAAATATATATACATGTATCTTTCACTGATGATAAAAGAGTAAATTTTTTCCATGCTATTTTGCCACTTTGCCTTAGGCTCCCTTACCAAAGGGTATTAAATTGTCACAGAGGTTGCCTGGAAATGCATTTGGCATCTTAAATGTCTAATTGGCAGGAAAATGAAAGTAACTTAAAATGTGCGTGCTCTTTAGGGAGATGTGCTATTCCCACCCTATATTATTAGATCTCAGAGACAGCTGGGGCAAGAACAGCTGGGACTTCCTGCACTAGCGTTTTGGCAAGTTGCTATAAATTTGTCCCTTCTCGCTACAAAATTGAGAAGGAAGACAGGAAAAAATAGTGCAAAGGCCAACCACACTTGTCTAAAGGTTGCTTCTCAGCTGTCTTTCAAAAGTCCCCGAGGTGGCTCCTTCGTTGTCAAGTTAATTCAATAAATGAAGGAATGTACTTCATTTGATATGTACTTTTGGTAACAGAGGAATAGATCTTGGCATATACACTGTAAGACAGAATGTCAAGCTTAAAACTATTATTTCCACTTGAAATTTTTAAAGTAAAATATGTAACATGCAGTTATCAAATTTTCTCAGGGGATCTGCTGAATTTTTGTGGTCAAAAGAGAACTTTTTCATATAACGGTGTTGCTTCCTCCCTCCTCCCCCCATAAACAACTGTCACTAACACCAATCAGCACACACAGTGCTGCGTGTCTGTGGCTGGTCTTTCAAACCTCCATGGAACTCTCATTTGTTGGTCTAGTCTGAACCTTATTGTTTGGAAAGGTTCCCAAAACCAACCATAATTTTCTACTTTAGAAAAGATGCTTTTTACCATTTTTAATAGTCAATGATTGTACAACCACAAAAGTAGATCATATTTGAGTAGAGAAAATAGATGTCCTCTTGATATTTGAGCCTAACATTACAATGTTTTGAGGGAAGGGAAAGGGAAGAAAAGGTCAGTGGATTGTTGTCCCGAGGTACTGGAGAAGTCACTTTTGTCATCATTTTTTTCCTTTGAGCCCCTATGTCATGTGAAATCTACAGGTCAAAATGTTACTTTTCATTTGCAAACTCTGTCTTGTACCATTCTCTAATTGACTCTTATATAAATCTCACAGTTCAAGGAGATTGCCCTGTAACCCAAGGACCAGGATGATAAGATTTTATAAGACACTACGCCATGCTTCCCCTGTCCCCACTCAAAGCCCACAGCATGGTCATCATACGTTCTTCTAGTTGAGCGACTGGCTGATTCAATAAATGAATGGATTCTTATGCTAGGACCCTGGGAAAAGAGACTTTTGTCCACCTGGACAAAGAGAAATTAAAATTCTCTAAAGTCCTAACATAGATAACATCCTGCTGTCAAGTGGGTTATATTCCTTTCTTTCCCGCTCCACTCTACTATATCTAAGTTCTGTCTGAATTTTTGTCAAGAGTTATAGAAGGACAAATGCCCCAAATTATCACTTGGGTCATACAATGCTGGGGAAAAAAAAATCTTCACAACTACAATGACCAAAGAAAATGGTCTCAAGAAAAACACTAAAGAAATCTAAAAAAAGTGAAAAGAACATAAATTCATGTTCTAGGACAATCATGAGACTAGGTGAGAAAGTACCTCATTTTGAGCACTTTTTTCTCTGCCTTCATTTGGAAGATAAGGACACTGTGGATGTGAAACTCTTATTTTCTCCATGAGGAAGAGTAAAACAATGTACTCTCCCAGGTGCTAAGAGAAGACTAGATTTCTATTTATTTTCATTACTTCTTCCCCATCCCCTTCAAAACACACACACACACACACACACACACACACACACACACACACACATGCACACACGCATGCACACGCATGCTTTCAATTAACAACTGGCTACCTAGTGGTAGTTGGAGCAAGAAATGGTGGATCATTGAAACAGCCTTTATATTCATAGCCCATGTCATGGAAATATTGAAATGCTCTTGCTCGTGGCTCATGGCATTCAGGACCCTCTCAGTCTGTATTAGACACAAGAGTCCTTGGCCACATCCTGTTTCGGAGCTGCCTGAACAGATGGGTGAAATGTAAGCACACAGTGGCAATGAGTTGTGTGTTAATGCAAAGGTGTGAGATTCTCCTTCTGTTATATAAAACCACATAGAAATGCACGTGGCAGTCTGCTCTGTTTGTAAATGGCAATGAGTCAAGTTCATTAAATACTCCTTTAATTGCTAACAAGTAAATGTAAAACTGAGACCAGAATAAAACTGTTTCCAGGTGATTTTTTTAGCAATAGATCCAATGCTGTCTCCTCCAAATCCACAAATGGTCCCTATTAACTCTGAACTTAGACTGAACTAGGCACTTAACCAAGTTTCCCTACAATGTATTCATTGTAAGTTACTTATTTTGAATATTTTATTTGGAGAAACAGGCAATATAAGTTAAACCCTTCAAAAGTGAAAATCTGCAAGATGGATTTTCATGAACAAGTTTTTATAGCATTGTTGTGTTATTTTCATGACCGGTTCACTTTTGAACCTGAGCTAAAACATATCGGTAACAGCTTTTCTGTTTTGTATTCAGATAAGAAGCAGCTCTGTAGCCAGATCTCACATACATTTCCAAAGGGCAGCCTGTGCTTTTAGCATTCACTAATGAAATCACACACTACAGTCTCACTGCCACGTACTGCTCCTTCAAGATAGGATGTCACAGCTCCAGAAACAACTCGTAAGGTTCTTTTCTTTTAATAGCTGAGGCCACAGCTAATGAATGATGAATGAGTGGGAGGGAAGATTATTTTAAAGCCAAAATTCAAGATATACTTGTGATTTCTGCAAGTAAAAATCAATTATGACAAGCAACTCTCTAGCTATTCTTGTTTAATTATTTTTAGTACTTTAAAAGTAAGTTAATTAGCTATAGGCTACAATCCTAGACATATAGAGCAAGAGCCAGAAGATCTATGTTCTATAGTGAAGCCAAAGATTAGTGTCTGCAGGAGACGCATGTAGTATTTTCTTCTGAAATCCGCCAAGGCCAGATAACCTGAGAAAATTCATATTTCCAGCTTTCTTTCTTCTTGTTGTTATACTGAAAATATTATGGAGAAAACATTTTATCAACTGAATGTAATACGTTAAAAGCTGAAATGACATTGCCTAGAGTGATGTTAGTAAGTTATTGGAGATTTATGTTACATTTTTGTTATGTGGGGCACATTTAAAGCAACATCTCACCATTTTATCATTTGACAGAAAGGATTTGGCTTATATCACCTCACTTAAATAAGCATTTAATATTTGTTGGTTATCGATAGATAATTCACCTAAAGCTGTGTCTACCAAGTACACCCAATGCAAATGAGCATTCAGGGGGCACCCATTCAAACAGGGCCAAGAAAAATATGTCTCCTCCTCACACAAAGGGCAAGAAAACAATTCAATTGGAAATCTGACCATTGGCCATCCCACTTTCTGCTCCTTTTTGCCCTGAATGAGCTATGAAACCTTGGGAAGAAAGTTGAGATGTTCACAAATATTAAAGAGTCAGCAATTCCCTTTACAAAATGTGTTCTCACATTTCATTCACACCCTCAACACACCCTCAACCATTTCAGCCTCCACCACCTGGGATTCCTTACATTTGTCAATCAATTCCAACCATTGCCCAAGATAAGCAGAAACTTGAGATCACAGAGAAAAAAAACATTAAGTTGATTATTAATATGACTCAATTTTAAGAGTTTGTATTTTCAGTAGGTAAGTCCTGGGCTATGGTATCACCAACTTTTTGATATGCCTCATTATCAAAATGGTTTGGGCTTCTGCACCAACACAGCCTCCATTGCTTCAATGAGTAAAAGAACAACAAAGAAAAAGCACATAGAAAACCCAATTCACACCAGAGGCTTTCAAACAAAAATGGAAATAAATGATACTTCTTCCTTCACATTGCACTGAAAAAGGGGAAAGCAGTTAAAAAGCAACCCTTGAGTCTGGAAGCTGGCCTGGCATTCACAACTTGGCCATGCTATTCTCCTGTTGATAATAAACAACCTCTCAGAATAACAACCTCAGACGAGCTTACTCAAGACCATAGGAGTGTGAGAATGAAAGAGAATACTTTTTAATTTTGTCTAGGCACAAAATAAGATCACCCACAAAATGGCCATACATTTACCTCTGTAAACTAAAATGAATGACTGTGACTTCTTTACCAATTATAGTTTGCCCTCGCTCTAGCTCTATAGATAAGATTTGTTGAGAGATCCAATTATACAATTGTCTTTGCTTTGTCAGAGCATCCCATCTAGAGAGAACGTCTGCTTTCTTAAGCCTTCCCCCAAGTCACTCAACCTAAACCCTAAAACCTACTCACTGGGATGTCTCATGGCTCTCCATGGTCTGTGTTTTTCCTTCCTGCAACAAGTAATAAACTCAGAGTGTTCAACTCTATGTGTCTGATGATTTGGCAGTCACTGAACACTTATGTCCTCTCTCCCTCCAGTTTAAAATAAAAAGGTCTCTCCAGAGTGCTCTCTTCCTCCTTGAATGAGTTTTCAACTGAATGGCTGAAATGCATTCCTCTTTGGGAGCCCTGCCTGCAGAGGGCAGAAAGAAGAGGTGGTTCCCCAGCTCTCCAGATCTGGTCCATTTTACTTCTTTACTCAGATACGTATTACTAAGTAAGTACTGAATTATGTTGTAGTTCATTTCCAATTCCAAACAAGGCCTCATCTCCTTATTTACTGGCTAATGCCCCAAACTATTGTGCCATGACCTAACTAAATAAACATCCCTTCTGCCTGGACACTCCATCTGTATTCCCTCTGTACCCCTTCCCTCAATCAGCCTACCTGCTCTCAGCTTTCTGTGAGTGCCAGCTACAGACTAGGATCGTTCCTTTTTCAGATATTAACCCAATCTGCCCAGCAATTCCACAGAAAAAAAATGAGACCCAGAGAGAGTTACTATAGTGGCTGAGCCTCTATTCTATGCTATGCTTTTTAGAAAAGTGTGTTTCTCTTCCTCCCTGTCCGTCTTCCCCACCTCCCTGCCACCACACACACATCAGACACAGAATGGGTATCTGACTTCCCAATATCTTGGAACTCTCTCCAGTCTCTGACTCTCCTGACATAGGTAATGTAAGCTGCCTGCCTGAATTTGCCTGTGCTTTAACCTTATGACATCAGAAGAATGAAGAAGAGAGAGCTTTTATGTGTACTCCTGTTTCATATGTACTTGGGTCAAAGTCATTAAAAACAGAGAGAGTTAGAGTCAGCCCTCCCTCCTGCCCTACCCCAGCAGGACTTAGGATGAAATCTGTCACACAGTCTCATGCTGGAAGTTCTTACAGAACTGTCTTTTCTGCTGTTTGAAATCAGACCTGGGAAGATGGTTGGAGTGCAAGGTTTGTTAATGTTATTGGTTTTGGTAGAAGACCCTGAGTCTGGAAGTTACTAAGACTTTTTCCATGAGAATGTGCTTTAGAGCCCAGGGAAAAAGGAATCCTTCCAAGACACTTTCCCTTATTTTCCTGCAGCCCAGTAACTCCAGGATCCAGCTGTGTGATGTGAGAGAGAAGACACACGAGAGAGAATGGCAGAGGATCATTATTTTTGGAAATCGACGGGCAGCTCTACCTTAGTGATAGAACAAGAAAATTTGAACTTAAATCTAGCAGGTCCTGTGGGTAGAGGAATCATAGCTTAGAGTAAGAAAAATTTTCAGAAAACAGATTTAAGGGGTGGAGAGGGGACTAATAAATCTTGGAGTTGACTCTCTCCATATGTCTTAAAACCTTATTCATCTGTTGGTGGGGGTGGTTGAGGAGCAGCTTGTCTGCAAACATGAGCAATGCTATTCAAGGTGAGGTCACCTGATGTTTGTTAAAAATAAAAAAAAAAACTATGAGCCACAGACTCCTGAATCAGAACCTCTAGGTGGGTAGCACCAAGGAATTTGCTTTTTAACAAATTCTCCATGAGCACGGTCCGGTGTGCTGGGTTAGGAAAAGGGTTGCTTTCTGGAGTTTCCTTCTGATGTATAGGCCAGACTTCTCTTTCTAGTGGTTCAAAAACCTAGATTCTGAACTGATGACAGCACGGCTCACAGCATCCTCTGAGCAAATCATTTAGCTTTTAAATTCCTTAGATTGCAAATTGGGAATAACACCTGTTGAACACATGAGGCCTCAAACAAATATACTGAAGAAATGAATCTTATGATGAAAGCATCTTGTAAACACTGACTGTTGTGATGCTGGGTTTCCATAGTCTCCCTGACATTCTCTATCCATAGGCATACGGAACCCAAGGAAGAAGCCTTCTTTTTTACTGAATAAAATGATCCATAGTAAACTGCTCTAGTGTGCTGACCTATTTGGGGGCATGACCTGGGGGGCAGCAGAGCTAGAAAGCTGCTTTTCATGGAGGCTGGTGTTCTCATCTATGGCTGCTTTTCAACCCATTCTCCACTGCAGCTTTTCTTGGCTCCCCACAGCTGCTAAGATGACTGGGCTTCAGGTGAACAACTTCCCAGAGACCAGACTCATACCTGCTGGGTCTAGGCAATAGCAGGGTAAACTGGGAAGCAGAAATATTTTTGGGGGTGTTGGCATGAACTGGATGTAACAAGCAGATGGAACAAATAGAGTCTATTGTGTTCATGAGGCTGAAAGAGAGGGAGCCCAGGAAAGGTAGGTCCTGTACAAAATTCATGGTCCATCCCCAGGCCTGACCTCTGATCCTCCAGTCAGGGCTCCAGGCACCATGTTAAGTTGTGCACAGTGCAGACAGAGAGCCAGTTCACCCTTCCATGTTGGTCCCTGTCGGTTATCTGACCTTCCTTGGTCTTCCTGTCCATACTCTGTCATCATCCCTGCCTGGGGTGTGGAGAACAGAATTCTGCCTTCAAGCCAGAAGATCTGGATTTTAATACCATTTTTGAAGCCAGTTAGCTCTGTGACATGGGCAAATATTTAGCATTCCTCTGGCCTCAATTTCCTTACTAAATGAAAAACAGTTAAATGGGCAGTATGCACATGGTAAGGAGGATTGGTCACTCTAAGTTCCCCTCCTTTCTATTATTCTATATAAGTAAGTGTCCTCCTGGGGGCCTGCCTGATGGCAGCCTCCTACCGGGGTTTGCTTTCTTGAGGCAAAGCCATGCACTTCAGACCTGCTTTTCTCAGACCTGACCTCCAACATATTTACTTTCCCAAGCCCCTAGATTTGACTCTGCCCTCTAGGATGACAGATAATGTATTACTATTACATGCACTCATTCCTAATTTGGAAGAGTAAGCATGGCCCTTGGAATCAAGCAGACTCAAGTTATAATCTTGGCTTTGCTAAATTAATATGGGATTTTTGAGCAAGGCATAGATATTTTTCAACCTTGGTTTTCCACCTCTAATGGATCTAATAATATCTACCTTGTATGGCTTTGTGGAGGATTAAATAAATATAGTTTGTATGAAACACTTAGCACATTATCTGGCACATGATGTAGGCTCAACAACTGCGGTTTTCTTCCTTTCCCCAGCTGGGTAATATCGGTGCTTATGAACAACCAATCACATCCTGAAAGTTCTGCCTCACCTGATGATGACTACAATCATCAGGGTAAATGGGCAGGGTTGCATATTGTCCCACTCCCAGGGATGTCACTCACATAGAATGATACTGTGAATGGTGTCCCCAGTGGTCCAAAGGGCAGCGCTGTCGGTGGTGCTGAAATGTCAACATCTTTTACCTTCCTCTCCTCTCAACGACTTGCTGACATCTTACTTTGCTTCCCACCTTGGACTGGTGAGTTCATCTTCGGTATCTTCTATCTTTATTTGACCTGTATAAGCCATTCAGTTTTATTCCCAGAGGTACAATTCTGACTTGTTCCCTTCAATGTCTTCCTAATACATATCTAATTAAGCTTAGAGTCCCCAGAGTCCATTTAAGGTCCTGCATAATCTTCCCCTTTTGCCTTTTCTAGACTCGTCTCCCATATTCTTTTACATTTCACTCTGCTCCCACCAACCCTGACTTCTGTTCCTCAAGATTCCTTACCTCTATGCTTTGGTCTTGCTGTTTCCTCAGCCTGGGAGGCCAGCCCCTCCCATCACTGCTTATCACAATCCTGTTCTTTCTTCAAAGCTGACCAAAATCTTTCTCTAGGTATCTCTCGCCTTTAAATTGCCTGAGACCTTAATCCTCAATTCTCCTATTTTTTCCAATTGGTATTTAGGTTATATATGATCTTGTCTTTTAAAACCTCCTTGATGCTTAATGAGAACTTTAATGTGCTCACAGGACTTAATGCAGAACCCTACTCATGGGAGCCACTTGACAGATACATACAAATTGAGTCCAGTCTACCTGAATACACTGCCAATATCATTTAGATGTTGCCATACAATGAGATAAAAACAAATTTCCAGTTATCTCTTTGGATTCTCACATATAACAGGGAAACAATCTGGGCAGTGGTTTAAAACTTTATATCTGAGGTCACACATTGAAGCACAAAGTGCTGTCTAGAAAAGAGAAGGCATTCAAACATGTTTGTTTAATGAATAAACATAAAAATGGAGCAATCTGAATTTAAATCCAGAATCCACCTTTTTTAAACTGTGTTATTCTGGTATATTGCTTAACTTTTCTAAGGTTCCATTCCTTCACATTTAAGGTGGGATGGCAGTAGTACCTACTTTTGGAAGGCTTTGTGAATATTAAATCAATCAAGGCACATAAAGCAGCATAGTAGTGAACAAATAGAGAGCACTTTAAAGAGTGTATTATCATCACCATCATCTAAATTGCTGGCCTATATAAACATTGTCTAAATTAATTCAACATCACTTTACTTACAAAAATGCACTACTCCTTAAAAGTTCTGACAGGTGGTCTGATTAAATTTTTTTAAAAAATAAACTTTAACAAATTAGGGAAGCACTTGACTCAAGTTGCACACCTTCTTTTTAAGAATGTGTGAATTCTGTGGGGGTGAGGTGCAAAAGCTGGTGTTTGAAAAATAAATTAAAAATAGGTCTTTAAGAAATAAAAATCTGTGTCTTTTGGCATTGTTGGAATGTAGAAAACACATCTGCAGTATTTGGAACGAGTGACCAGACTGAAAGCTATGGTACCTAAATCCAGGCTGGATTTAGTTTTTCTAAAAGCCACCCACACTTTCAAACACTGTTTTCTAAATGCATGTGCTCAGATTTTAATGACCCCAAATATCGGACATAATTTATAGAGAAGCTAGCCAAATGCAGGATCTTAGAATTGTGGGATTTAAGAATTGGAAAGGATCTTGGAGATAATTTCATTCAAAGTCCAAATTTTGCAGATGAAAATAAAGCCCAGAGAGGTCTTCATATTGCATAGTGACTTTTCCTTCAGAAGCAAAGGAGAGAATCATTACATATTTTGGTGTTAACATAGGAGTTTCTGAATGAGCTGCTTTGGCACAACAGCAATGGGAAAATGGCTCCTTCACTTGAAGAAAGAGAGATAATATGTCTTGGGGTGTCAAAGGTTCTTTCCCTCACTCTTTCGCAGGTAAGTAAAATTACCTTTGCAAGGGACTATGCAATGGCTGACAATGACCTTTTCCTATAGGCCTCATCCAGAAGCTGAAATATGTGAAAATAATACAAAACAAAACCTCTGAGTTTCACATTCACCCCATACTCAGACACAGGCTTTCAAATTGGTTTAAAAAGAGGTCTTTCTAATACTTCTGAGATTAAACTCCACTCAAGACTGCTTATGCCTTATAGAACAGATATCACAATCGTGTTCAGATATATTTAGATATATTTGCAAATCCTTTGCAAGTATTTTGCATAATCCTAAAGAGAAAAAAGTTGATTCTAGCTACAGGGTTTTCATTTCTATTTTTTAAATTCTTTCTACACTTTTTTTTTTCTCTTTTCAATGATACAGCTCTACTATTCCAGATATAAAAGCCAGAGGCAAGTGAGAAGTTCTGAATCAGAGCAGATGCCTGAGAACAGTTTTTAAAATTAATTTTTTAGGCTGTTAATAAGTGTGAGCTGCAAAAAAAATTAGGTGCTAAAAAATATTGTATTAGTTAAATTTAAACAGGATCCATCACTAAAATACTTGTTAGTGCCTTTTATATGCTAATGTGCATTGTGAATTTTGGGGGGAGAACTGTGTAGATATAATGTGTGAAAATTTTTCAGCACTTTCCTAAGTTATTTGATCTTTATTTCCCCCAATACTACTTAGTAATACCATGACAGAGCATAAGTAACCAAATAACAGTTCAACTTCTAACTTGTAAAGTTTTAAACTGTGTGAAATGCCATAAGTGAAAAGTGAAAAACATTTATTTCTTGAGTAGATTTTTCTTCTTGACTTCTTGACTTTACAAAATTCTATTTCTTACACAAGTAAAATTATGGTATGGTTCCTGGCCTAATGCAAAGCATGTATGTTATATGGAAAAGTGTGTTTTCCTTTGCATAGAACTGCATGACGGAAGGTAAAACTGGGGTGGCCAGGAAATACTCCTTTAATGGCCAATAAAAGTTAGAAATAAAGATTCTTTTGTCCCAGGTGCAGAGAGAATAGAGAGAATTGAAGTTGGCTGACACCCCGGCCCCGTCTGCCTCCATCTCTGGTGGGCCCTCAGGGATTCCCGAATCTGGGGGCTCTATGGGGTAAAGCTGAAAATAACAGATTCGTATGTGTATATAACTCTCCCTTTTGAAGTATATAAGAAAGGTGGTAAGTTGTTATTTACAAGGGAAATTAACTTTTGTGGAAGGCACTGCTGTTAAATAAGATGCTGAATAATTTGATGGAACTAGCTGAGTGAAGGTTTAGTGCCAGGAGGGAGGCGTAATAATCTAGAGAAGCATATAGAATCTCCAAGGCAATATGGGGGACAGGGGAAGAAAAGAGATGAGAAAAGAGCAAGGAAAAGAAGATGGAGAATATTCAGTCAAAGGACTTAAGGCTAGGATGAATGATGGTACAGATGTGGTCAGCGGAAGATATCCCAGGCCAGAAGATTTGTAATTACAAATGAGTCTAAAATTCAACTTAAAATTGTCTGTATTGTTATGATTATAAAACCTCTCATGTCTCCTCGTGTCCTCAGGAAAATCTGAAAACTGATGTAGAAATTGAGTAAGAAGCAAGTTTCATGTCTCAAGTAATACAGAGTAGAATATGGACAGGCCATATTCAATCCATAAAATGATGTAATCTAGAAGCAGCAAGAGGTCACATCATAAGAACAAAAAAAATCTAAATATTAGCAGAAATCTTAGAGAAGTTCTTGTACTTGCATAGGGTACACAATGAAGGGTTAAGAATCTTATCTAAAGCTTAAGAAACAGGGAAATTCCAGAAAATATCTGAATAACAAGGAAGTTATGATTTTGTATAGAGAAATATTTCTACTCCAATGCCTTAAGGCGTTGACTGCCAAAAAGTGCTAATAACCCCCAAATGAGTTGGCCTGTATTTCTATGATCAATTGGCTACATATACTTGGATGCTTTACTAGCACTTTAAATTTAGTGTGACCCCAATTATATCCTTCCAAGTCCCTGTGCCTTTGTTGCCTGGTTCTGTGAATATCTCCATCATCCCTGCTACTTCTCATAAAGAAACCTTGTCCTTAAGTCTTTTCTCCTATTTATACCACATAGCTTAATAGTCACCGAATCATCCTAATTTTTGCTGTTTGTGTATATTCTCCTTTTGTTTGTCCACTTCCTTAGTTTAGCCTGCATTACCTTGCTAAAACAGTTCTAAGCACCTCTTAACTGCTCACTTTCTCTACTCCATCTATCCTTTGTGCTGTGCCAGTTATCTGTCTAAAATGCAGATCTGTTCAAGTCACTCTACCAATAAATATTGTTTTCTACTCCCCCAGTCCTCCCTCCTGACATTGCTCATAGGATGAAGTTCCCCATAGCCTGGCTAAAAGCCTTCATACTGTTTGCCCCTGGCCTACTACAAGCCTCATCTCCAGCCATTCTCTACCCTACATGTTATGCTATGAGGCCACACATACTATTTTCACCTCAAACTCTTTTTTCCTCATCTTCTTGTCTTTCCCTAAAAAGACTCTGAGTCCAAGCAAAACATTTATGCTCTGTCTCCTTCCCATAATTTAAACTATCAAAATGTTCTGTTAGAAACTTCAGATACTATTTATATTATTTAATACTTCAGTCAAAAGAATAAATAATATGTACAATTCTAGATGTCATATCACCCTCATGGGAAAGAGCCATGGAGACCTTTGGTGATTGCTCAAATTATACCTTGAAGGTAACCAGCTGTCCACGTGCATGACTAGACTTGACTAACGGAATGACCAGTCTCTGGAGGCTAATCTTTGCTTATAGTACAGTGTAAAAGCATAGACTATGCTTGAGAAAAATGAGGTTTGAGACTTTGTTTCATAATTCATTGTCCAAGTGGGCTTAGGCAAAATATATTACTTCTCTGAACTTTGATCTTTATCTGTAGGACAATATCTACTTCTCAGGATTGTTACTCAGGTTCAATGTAATTAGGTATATAAAAAGACTCTGCAAATAGTAGAGAAAGAGCTTTGTAGTTTTAAAAGTGCTACACAAATGTGAAAAGGTGTGGTAAGAAAAGAGAATTGGACATCGAGTCAAAATACATGGTGCCATGGGTTGATCTGTGTCCTACAAAAATATATATTGAAGTACCAATACCCCATACTTACATGACCTTATTTAGAAATAGGGTGTTTGCAGATGTAACCAAGTTAAGATAAGAAGATGACAGTGGGCTCTATTCCAATATGACTGGTGTTCTTATAAGAAGAGGAGACAGAGACACATAGGGAGAATGCTATGTGAAAATGCAGGTGGCGATGGGAGTGATGTATCTCCAAACCAGTACACACCAAGTATTGCCAACTGTCACCAGAAGCTAGGGGAAGGGCATGGAAAAGATTTTTCCTCAAAGTCTTCAGAAGGGATCAAACCTGTTGACAACTCAATTTCAGAATTCTAGCCTCTGGAACTAAGAGATGATAAATATCCTGTTTTAAGCTACTCAGTTTGTGGTACTTTGTCTAGGAAACTAATACACATGGGCATGAATTTTAGCTTCATCACTTACTAGCTCTATGAATTTGGGTTATAAATTATTTAAGTTTCTTTTTTTCTTTCTGATAACTTAAGGACACTTACCTTTCCGTGATGGTTTCTCTGAGGCCACTAGCCACCCCTTTGACCACAGTGCTAGCTTTGGGGGTCAGCACCACCTGAGATATAAAAAATGAGCCCTTCTTTCTTCTCTCAATAATAGACGCCTGAAGAAACTGAATCAGTTTTTCGGGATCTGTGGTGTTGGCCCAGGGTGCTGGCATCATCTGCCCGGGCCAGAGGAAGGGCACTTCCAGAGCCACGGGACTGTGGTAGAAGACCAGCACTTGATAGTCCTTCTCCCACAGGTACTTTAGACTGACTTCCTGGGCAAAAATCGCTGGGCACATTTTATTTCCATAGATGTCTTTCAGCATTTGGACCAATTTTTCATGGTGATATTTCTGCATCCCATAAAAATGGTTGAAGTCCAAGAATACTACCTCCTTACGGTGATCTGTGAGGAATGCATTGATCTCCTCAAGGCCTTCATTCACTTTGGCACTGAACAAACCATGAGCAAAGTAAAGTTCATTGTCGGGGTCTCTGGGCTTCGTGGAGATTCGAAGATCGAAATAACGGATGCCAGCTCCTAGCTGACCAGTGAAGTTCATGGTTTGAGTGGCTAGCCATTTCCGCATCAGCTTTTTGGCTACCGTTCCAAACACAGAGACAAAATTCTGGACAGTTTCTGGCTGTTCAGGCCCTACTGGAGAGGCTTCGTCAATGTAGAAGCTGAAGGAATCATGAGATCCTAGAAGAACAACAAGACATAATGTTGTTATAGTTTAGTCCTTTGTCCTTCTAAACTTCTTTCTCTCTTGCAATATCTATCTCTCTCCCTTGAATGAACCAAAGGAAATATGAAGCAATATTTATCTAGTTCATTTTCGTATCCTAGGAGTGTCCTTTTCATAGCCTAGTATAGTACACAGAGCTCTTAAACAGATCAAAGTGATTGTAAAATAACAAGAAAAAATCTTTCTGATCAATATTTTAAAATTCAAATGATTGTATACTTCCATAAGCAAAGAATTTAATGTATTCATTAGGATTGGCTTTCCATGTAGGTGAAAAAAGTGACCATTCATAAAATAGAATTTATGGACACCCACCAGTTCCCAAATACTTCATCTACATGGTACCTCATATGCTTTGGAAAGCACAAGAGCTAACAGAGTAGAGGAAGAGTAAAATGAGGCAAGAGGACAGTCCAGTGCTGATATATTTAACGTCATTCCTGGTTCTGCATGTGGGTAACTGTCAACTTAGATGAGGCTAAATACTTTTTATATATTGAATAAACAATTTTTCTTGCAAGTTAACACAATTGCGAGCATTTAAAAATGAACTAATAGACCATTTGTTCATAGATATTTCCTCTGAATAGTATAAGTTCTTTTTGGAGATGGCTTCCAAATTTAAAAGGATTTCTTTCTAGAAAGAATAAAGGCCACCTATTTGATTATTTATTTTTGGCAGTTACCAGCATCAAAACTCCAGAAATGTAGTATTGAACATGTATATAATTTGCCTGTAAGTACAGACTACCATTTAAAATGTTATTAGACCCAATAAAAAAAATTATTTCAAGTTTTATTTTTTAAAGCCTTTTTTAATTCTTGGGTGTGATTTACTAAATAGGTAACATTAAATTAATGTATCCTGGATTTTTCACACATTAGAAAGGGCAGATGTCATCATTCCACATCAGTGCCTCATGCTTCCTTACACTTTATTGGCCAACCCCAATATATACCCTTTGAGACATACTTTTTTCTAGTTCTTTAGCTCTTTCAATCAACTCCTCGCACACCCAACATGCACACACACATACACACAGATATATTTATCATCTATCATTTATCAGGGCTTTTGTCTGATAAACTATTTGAAGCAAATTTTTTCAGTGATGCAATATTTACCTTCATCTATATTCCATATCTATGTCAATCTATATCTATATCTCTGTGTCTCTAGATATAGATTTATGTTTAGCATTAAATGGCTCATAGAAATCATAAGAGTATAAATTTCAAGCACCATGGTAGGTTGTTAGAGAAAATATTTTGAAAAATATTTTGATACCTTGCAAATCATGACCTTGAAGGTCTAGAACAGACAACTCCTTAGAATTAGAAGATTTTTTTTCAAACAATGAAAAGTAACTCAAAAATACAGAAATTCCATGTTTAACTTAATTTGGAACTGTCCGATCTATTTATTTTTAGTAGATGGTATGAGAAGAAAATGTCAGTACTTCCTAAACAGGTAGAATTGGCATTTTGGATCTGACATTGGCAAATTTTAACAAGGATTTAAATTGCTGCATGATGATTCTTTAGTTAACATTTGGTCAACTGCTAACACAAATGAAGAAACTGAACAATCTGCACTGTGGCCAAAAATACAAAGTATGTTTAAGAAAGAAATACAAAGGTGAGTTTAAGAATAGTTACAAGGAAATGATCTGGATTAAAATAGGTATAAGTAAATATATAAACACTCAAAATAAGAATGTATAAAATTTTTAAAAATTTAAGTTAATTTCTAGACATGTTAAAAAAAAAAGGTGGATGAAAGGAATTGGTTACTTCTGTAACCTGGTAGAAGACATAATTGAAAGCAAGCAGAAATGGAATTAAATGACTAGATTTTTTCAGCAGAAATGAGTATGTTTTCGTTTTCAACATTATTTTAGGTTCACTATTCTATCATGTGGTTATGTGGCAAATTTAAAAAAAAATTACCAATTTAAAAGTTCTATAAAAAGACATTATAGTTTCTAGATTAAATTATTTGCTGGCATTTAACAAAAATATGTTTTAAGGTCCAAATAAGGTAATGTTAAAACGAAAAATTAAAAACAGTTAACTGTCAGCAGGAGAAAGCATCAGTACCCCAATCAATATTTGTTCTAAGCTGGATGACCTGAGCTTTATGTACAGCTTCTGGTATAGAATGATGCACCAGATATAAATAGTATTTGGAGAGGTGAATCAAATCATTAATCAATACAAAACATTATCCATGAATTTTTGCAAAAAATACATAATCTAATGTTGGCCGAAAAAAGGAGTATTTTCATGACTTTTAATTTCATTTAGCATAGTACTTCCTCCCCAATTTTAACATTTTTACTAAACCATTAAGTTTCCTATTTGTATGAACTTAAAATAAAAACAGACCAGTACCTTATGACCTTTCAATAACTAAGAGTAAAAGTCTGGCCTGGTCCTGCTCTCTCTTTAAAACCAGAGAGCCCTGCCCATGAGCAAGACAGTGCTAAGCATCATTTCTTTGTTCTTGGCTACATCTACAACCTTTCTACCTTATCTGGTCTAATATTTTGCTTCTACATTGGCTCAGTATTCCTGGGCTCCTGACCTCCTTTCATTCTCTTGTCTACAGACCCAAACTCACACCTTGGACCTGAGGCTTAATATTGCTTCCCTGACTCTAAACTTAGCCTCTCTATTTTGGGTTTGATTTGCCCTCTCTACTCAGACAAGAGCCGATTACTCCCATATGAGCCCAGCCTAATCCAGTTCATTTGCTTTGGCTCTGAATAAGTGAATAAAATGGAAGAGGTTATTTTTCTCTCATTTCTTAGAAACAGGCACTATTATTAGTTTCTCCTAAGTCTGCTAAATTATTCTCTCATTTAAGATTAGGGAATATAGATCCTAACAATCTCTGCCCTCCCCCTGAGTTTGGACTCAATCTAGTGATTTGCTTCTAATGAATTAAATAACAAATGATGAGACACCCTTTCTGAGTTTAGGTGACAAAAGATTGTGACTTCCACTCTCTCCCTTGCTGGCTTTGACAAAGCAAACTGCCATGTTGTGGAGGCCCATGTGACAAAGAATTGGGAATGTGAGCTAGGAACTTAGGCTTTCAGTCCAACAGCCCTCAAACATCTGAATCCTGTCAACAAGCCACTGGGTAAGTTTGAAAGCACATCCTGCCCCAGCAGGATCTTGACTGCAGCCTTGTGAGAGATCTAGAAGCAGAGGATCCAGATAAACCTTGCCTGGATTTCTGACCCATAGAAATTGAATATTGTTTTAAATGGCTAAGTTTTATGGTAATTTATTACACAGCAACAGTTAACTAATACAGACTACAACAACTCTTTGGAGTTGATGGAATGATTTGAGTCTACAGACCCAACTGTTTACTATAAGGACTTGGAATTTTAATAAAGAGAAATTAATTTACTTTAAAATGTTCATGTACATCTTTCTTTGCTTAAAAACTATGTATCAAGTAAGATAAAAATGGAAAGAAAGTTGGTTTAAAAAGTCTTCTTGAATACACAAATGAAGTTATTCTATTCTGTATACTGTTATGAATGACACAAGATGTCATCTGTCATAATGAATTAGCATGCAGCATCAGTTTGATTAACTCAACAGTGTAAAGAATATGTATGATCATTTCATTATTATGATCTCTGGTAGTAGTACTGGACTGAACTTCTCATCCTGTAATTCAGTATAGTATGATAAGATATCATTCTCATAACTATGTCCCAATATATGAAAAAGAGATTTTTTTTTCAGATGTAATTAAGGTCTCTAATCAGTTGGCTTTGAATTCCAAAAAGAGATTGGCCTGGGTGGGGCTGGCCTAAGCAGGTAAGCACCATGAAATAAAGACGACAAATAGCAACAGATGTTCTCTTTTTGGTGCTGAAGAAACAAAAATGCAGTGCTGTTAAGAGGGCCACAGAGCAGTCGAAGGGATTAACAGTTTACCAAAGTGGCATGAAAATTACTTTAAGCTGAAAACTTCTGAAGAATCAACTGCCACAGAAAGAAACATTATCTAAACTTAAGCAGAACTTCTGAAAATACCACTGCCATTAATCTCTCTCCCAGGGAATTTCTCAAATGGGAAAACACTGATTCTTAGCATCAGGAAGTATAAATTCAGCTGCTTATCAGAATTAAAAAGCCCAACAGAACCTTCCATACTTCCCCACTGAAGCCTTACTACTAACCCCCTTTTGTTGAGTTCAGTATATAAGCTTTTTATTTCTGGTTATTCAGTGAGTTACTCATCTCTAAGTTCTCTGGCATGTACACTGAGCATGCATAAATAAACCTTGCTATTTCTCCTGTTATTCTGTCTATTGTCAGTTAATTTGCAGACCTCTAATGACTGGGCCCAAGTTAGTTTTCCTCCCAATACAGTGAATAGTGTGCAGCCTCTATGAGCTGAGGGCCACAGTCCTATGATTCAGGTAGATTCTGTGAACAATCAGCAAGCTTGCAAAAGGGGCCTCTGCCTCAAATGAGATTATAGCCTTGGCCAATACATCGATTTCAGTCTTGTGCAGTCTGGCCTTCAGATTAGAGTAAATCAGGCAATGCCGTGAATTGAAGGCAGCATTGAAGTGGGTGCTGGGAGACTAGGCTCAAATTCAAACTCAATTGCTAACTCACGGATTGACACTGGAGGATTATCAGATTGTTAACCATTCTGGCTTTGAGTTTTCTAATTTCTTAAATTAAAATTCTCTCTGCACCTACATCATAGGAGTCTTACAAAAAATACATGAAAAAATTCATGAAAGTCTCACAAAAGGACTATAAAACTTAAATTACTGTTACTTATGGTGATTACTGTCTTATGGTGATATACCTAGTCACAAAACATTTATTCGCTTGTGGCTAAAAAACATTACCTGGACCAATATATATTGCAATGGTGTGCAAGGTCACATAAAAGGGAAGGAAGAAGAAAAATGATTTAAATTGCAGGATTTAGGTTTGTAAATGTTTTTTGAGAACAAAATCCATATCTATCAAATAAAGAAAAATCAAAATTATCCCATTTCTGACTGCTTTAAACAGCAACTAAACATATCCTGCCATGTTAGGAAAACTGATCTGTGATGTACACCTTCTTCTACTCATTATCTTCCCAGTATTATCTGTAAAATCACTTTGAGACGAACTTCTGGTTGGTTTCTCAGTTTAACTATAGTTCCATCTCAAATTCTACAGAATTATGGGTTTAATAAACATCAAAGAAAATGTATCAAGCCAATTTCATCTGTGACCCTTCAGAATCTAAAGGCCCAGCAGGTTAAGTTTTGACATGCTCATGAGTGTGCAATTCCAATATCTATATCCTGACCTTAGAATTCAGGCTCTCACTCCATCAAAAAAAGAACTTCTCCCCCTGCCCTTGCCTCTGCAGAGCACTTAGCTTGCCTGTGTATGGCACACCGTGTTGCCCTCTCCTTGCCTGTTCTATTACTGTAGTTTGGCACAATGCTGAGGTTTTTTAAAGACATCTGCTTTCTGCTGACAGTTTCCTGCATAGTTGATGTCTTGGTACCTTTTGTGATAATAGGACCAGGACAACAGGAGCAGAAAGCATATCTACCTTCCATTGGTAAATAAAAAGAGGATGGAAAGAGTAGGTGTGGTTTTTGAGGCCCTTTTCTAGGGTGGAGGATAAACAGGTGGCACTATCTCCACTTTCTCTGGAAAGAGAAAAATTCTGGAGTGTTCACCTTTTTGTTTTCCCTTTATGAAAGTCTTAAACCTAGTCTTCTTTTATGACCCACATATATTCTCTTCCCTGAGGCAAAACCTTTTTTCACTCATGGTAGTGGTCTTCCTTTTACCTGAATTCACAGTCCTCCTGGTCTGCAGCTCCCCTCCATCAACTAGTAATTGTTATTAGGTATTGTTACTAACACTCATTCATTAAATCTTTTTTCTGGATTTATATATTGCTCTCCACCTGCAATTCCCCATTCATATACACTTGATTCTAAGATAGAGTCAAAGCTTCCTAAAAAGAAAAAGAAAAAAAAAACCTATACCTTATAATTTCCTGTGCCCACTACTTCATTCAGATTTATTACTATAAAAATATATGGTTCAAGTCAATGGGTCAAAATTGTTCACATGAGATGTGCCACAAAAGTGAAATGACTACTAATAATCATTTTTACAGATTAGGCCATTATTAACCTACTTTTTTTGTTACCATTTCCTCTCAAATTTCTCAGGAAATTACCCTACACATCCTAGCTTGCTCTTCCTGAATTTAATTCCATCTTTAATCCACTATAATCAGACTATCATTATTGCAAGTCATATAAATCTTCTATAAAATATCATGGACGACCCACTAAAGAAAAAAACACTGGCCACTTCTCTGACCTCACTCCTAAATCCTAGTACAGAGCTTGGAAGGCATTTAGACAATGTTGTTGGATAAACAACCAAGTGAATCCTTTCTGGAACATTTGGTATTGCTATACTTCCTTCTTGAAATATTTTCCTCCTTTGGCTTTGGGGACATGACCTTTTCTAGTTTTTCTATTTTCTCTGTTATTGTCCCTTCTCAGTCACCTTCACTGCTTTTCATTGTTCTTCTAACTTATAAATGAAGGTGTTATTCCAAACTCTATAAACCCACTCCATGCTTTTCCGTGAATAATCTTATTCATTTCTTTGGTTTCATGCCTTATAATAGATGTATCGTAAATTGATACCATCCAATCTCTCTTGCATTCTAGACCCCTGTCTGCCCACAAGGCAACTGAATTTCATTGCTCCACAGGAACTTTAAACTTAAAATGTCCCAGATAGACATATTAGTATTTTCTCCCCTCAAACCTGTTCCTTTTCATGTGTTCTCTCTCATACTTAATTATCTCATCTTCCTTCTATCTCAGCCTTGGGTTCATCTTCAATTCTTAACTGTCCCTCAGACCTTACAGTCAATCAGTCTTAAAGTCTCATGGGATTGACCTCCAAACCCTCTCTCAGATTATGCCCACTTCTTTTCCATTCCATTGCCAGTGGCCTGGTTTTCTGTTGGGCCCAATGAAATAGCTTTCAAGTACTGTTCCCTTCATCCCAGCTGCCATCATTCAACCCTATTCTACAGGCATTATCCTGCCTCAGCCTCTAAAATGGATTTAAGCTTAGGGAAGAGATATATAAGCGATTCCAGCCCAATACTCTGTCATCATCACACATTCTTCTTGTTTTCTTTTCCCCATTTTCATTAGCGAGAGTTTTAACTTGGTAACTTATCTAGTAGTATTCAATTCTTCTGAAATTGTTTGTTCTTATAACCCCTACCACCTCTAGGAGATTGACATTTCATCACTAAAGGCTAGATTGGTTATTAGAACCTGGATATCTGCTGAGTCTGTCTGCCTGTTGGTATTCCTTCAATACTACTGTTTCCATAGTACTAACTGGCTATGGCCGGCTCCATCCTTATTATCTTGTACCAACTCCCTAAACACAACCCTTTGCGTGAACCCTGGCCTTGAGAGGCTGCAAAACTGATGGCATACAGGACTCTAACCTCAGCACATGATTCTCTCTGCAGGTGGATCTGCACTGCCCATTCCTGATTGTATTTAAAATAAATAAAGTCCATTCTTGGTTTTTAATGGTAATAAAGAAGAGAAAATACACAGATTATGAAAACAATATTAATTCTCAAGGCATTTTTACTTGGTTTGTAAGTCAATCAATTTTCTTAAATTATAAATACATGATGCTCAATCTGACAGAAAAAAACTTTAAAATTAATTACCTAGTTCTTACTTGAGAACTTATAATTAATCTCATTACTTTGTGTTTGTCCCATTGATTAAACTGATCAGCTATTTAGATTTTGTGGAGATAATGATCAAAACTTATTCCTGGCACATAATCTGGCCTCAGTCCTCTGGCTCATTATCAGGTCTTTGTGGACAGCACAAGAGATTGTGTGTCATCAGAGATAATGCACAATATGTATCACAAACCAAAACACTTGAAAAGATAATAAAAAACTACACAAGTAATTCAATATGTATCCTTCACTTGACATAATAAATGCATAGAAAATAAATTTTCAAGTATTAAATTAAACCTGATATGTCTCACAGAACATAGAGATTAATCCTTTTGTAAAGAAAAAATCAAAATAGTCATACTGTGTCTTTCATATTGTGGAAGGTCTTCTCACTCAGTATATCTCAGAGACAGTGAGCTGAAGAAAAGAGGTTGGTTCCTTACTAAGTCTTTTGATCCAGGATCAGATGCCAAATTTGAGAACTCCTATTACACTGATGCCTCCCAGGAGTAGAGAAACTCAGTATTCATCACGGTTTCTTTAAACTTGCTGGTCCATTCCTTAGACCAATAGATGAGCTGACAGTGAATTATTTAAGCGCAGCAGTGTCCCAGTGAAGGGGCAGAATAGAGAGCCTGCTCCAATTACCACCCTTGATGAAACTATTAAGCCTTCTTTTCATATGAATTTCCTTTTAAAGACTATCAATAAGGATGCTAGAAAAATAATTAAAAGAGACCCCAAGAAATAGAGACATCCTAAATTACTCTCTAAACAGCTCAGCTATGCATGCTCCTGTGGCATCTCATCTGCCTGAACCCTTCTCAGGGGAGACTTAAATGGAATTGTGCTCTGAGGTTGCTAAGCCAACAATACCAGCATCACAACCTTCTCAGCAAGAAAACACAGCATTGGTGAGGGAGGGCAGCTTCCAAAAACAGAAGGTTCTGGAACTGGAAAGACTCTATATCCAAAATATAAAGATTTAAGAGAAAAATCAATCAATTAGCAGTATTTGTCAAGTAATTAGAAAGAGTAATAGACCCAGCTTCCCGAGAGTAGTGGTACTTAACCAGTGATGATTCTGACCCCAGGGATATTTGACATCATATGGACATGGTTTGTGTTGTTACAGCTGAAGGGGTCTGCTCCTGACATCTAGGGGGTAGAGGTCCAGGGATCCTGCTTAACATCCTGTCATGCACAGGACAGTTCCCACAATAAAGAATCAACCAGCCTCAAATGTCAGTACTAACAAGGTTGAGAAAGTCAACCACACAGGCAGATAAAGGAATTTCCAGAGGTAGAAACCATGCATTTTGAATTGCTCCTGTCCACCTGTAACACACATATTTCTCACACCTATAATCATCGGTAAGACATTTCTCACGGTGCCATTCTGCTCTGAAGCTGTTCTAAATACTTATAGAAACTGACATCTACCACACATAAAGCATTACTTCTGAATTTGTTTGAAATCCAACAAAATATGTGGCTTTGGCACTTATTTTTACTAATCTCTTCATTTTTCCTTCAAAATTTCTTTCAATTGTTCTGAAAAGTTCTCAAGATAATCAGTAGATCTTGCAGGTTAACTTTAAACCATCAAGATGGGTGCCTTTTATTGATTGACCTCAATCTCTACTTCAGAAACTTCTGTGAGGCATGAGTTTTGTGGGGACAAAGTTTATTTAGCTCTTATTTAATTTGTTAAATAAATCAAACACCTACTGTGTGCAGGATACTGTGGTGGGATATTTGGATGTGGGGGAGAGGTTAGGGAGGTTAAGATAACAGCTCTTATGAAGCAAAGGAAGGGAAGGTGGGCTCCCTCTATCAATACTTCTATGCCTCATTTGCTCTGAAGTGTTAAGAGTTTGGTAGATATTTATTGAGTATTATCTGCCATGCACTGAGTCTGGGATATGGAAATAAAATACAAGAGGCACCTAGTCTCGGTCCTTGTGGCGTTCATAGCATAGTGGAGACAAAGAGGCAGGAAAAACCACCATTATGACAAAGTGTGATAAATGTTATGATAAACTATATGTGATACCTTTTGACGAAAGAGTAGTTCTCTCCTGAGCTGAACATGATCTTGTAGACATAATTAATAATCAAAGTTAAAGGTGAGAATAAACCCCAAATACATGCAATCATTAAGTTTATACCTTTTGGGCATAAATGTGCATATAGATCATTTGAAGATCTTATTAAAACTTGATTAAGTTGGTCTGGGGTGGAGCATGAGATTCTGCATTTTTACTAAGCTCCCAGGTATTATCAATGCTGTTGTTTCAAGGACCACCCCTTGAATAGCTGAATATTAAGGCAATA